>JAGKQA010000255.1:0-43234 GCA_022609195.1 Plenodomus libanotidis
GAAGTATATCTTAATGCGCCCTTTAGAACCAATATGGTAAAGTTAAAATAATATTAAATACGCTATATATCTTTAGAATTAAGCTTTTTACATTTAAAGAGTAATTCAATTTTATAAATTATTAAAAAGAATTAATAAATATATGAAAGCTTTATAATTTAAAGATAAATTATTTCGAAAAAGTTAAATAAGTTACTATTAAGTAGTTATAGTAAGGATTTAAAGAATAGTAATACCTTGAAAATTAACACGGAATTAATTGTAAAGACTAAAAAGCCCTTTATTTTAAAGATTTAATATATATATATATATATAAAAAGGCAAAGAAAGCAAAATATATACTATAATAACTAAACAACTTAACGCGGTTATTCTGGGGACTTAAATTTATTTATTCCTTTGATGCTTTAATTAATTCAATTATGTGGCTTTTGGTATAGGAAAACGGGGAAAGGTAACCCTGCCACGAAAGTGATTAGTTGATGAAGGAGGGAAGAACCAAATGATAAGGTCCTCGCCCGTTCCGGTCGCAGAAATGCGAGCTGCGACGGGGCTAGGGCTCAGTGCAAGGTTGGAAGAAGAATTTGAGCGCGACCTGATGTCGAGCGGGTAAGTGGAGGACTTTGGTGAGCGGGACAGTCGGACTAAGATGTTCGAGGTGAGTGGCCAGACGGTGAGGGCTACGAGCAACTTCTCAGAAGCAGACTTCAGAATAACTCACACAGGCGACTACCTAGCAAGCACATGCTCCATTCAAGCCAGTCCAAGTCCTAAAAAAACCACAGAAAATATGCTGTTCGCCATGGGAAAATCAATAAGCAGACCTTGAAACCCCCCTCCATGCAATGCGACCTACAGGCTGAGGCTTGCTATTCCTCTCAGCCACTCATGCAACTGTCCATGTCAGATCACCACTCATACACCCCTCACTCCTCCCCAACCACAATCATATCACCCCCGTCCACCGCGAGACATACACAAAGCTCATCCAGACACATGCCAGTGCCAGCACAGACACCAGCGCCTTAAACACCGCCTCCCTCACCTTGGACTTGTTGCGCCCGCGGAAGCTCGCCACAAAGTCGTTCGAGCTATTCGTATAGGGAAATGTCTTGTCCGGCACCTCCTCGCCGAGGAACTTGCACAGCGGCTCCCACCCGTGGCTGACGTCGTACTCGAGCAGGCGGTTGCTCGGCACGAGCTCGCGCACGAGGTTGTAGTGCTGCGTGTACACTTCCTTGCCTTTGTTCTCGAAGTCGCCTTGGAAGAAGTGGTCCCATAGTAGCAGGAGCATGGGCCGGTAGAGCGAGAAGGCCCAGTCGAAGTGCGAGATGAGGTGTGCTGTGGGGTCCGTGATGCTGTGGTAGATTGTTTTGGTGACGGATCTGTGGTGCGCGTCAGTAGCATACTCTCTCAGCAGACTCACTCTTCATGGAAACAACATACTGGTGCCATGAATCCGCGTCTCGGTTCGTCAAGATGACTTTGGCATGCGGATACGCAGCGATCAACTCTGACGCAAACGCAGCGGCCGGTAGGTCGCACACCGCCTGGCAGTGCCCGAGCAACTGATCCCACTCGCGCTTCCCGAACTCGCCCTCGCCCTCCCACTTGGCCTTGATGGCGCGCATCCACATCTCATTGTCGCGCGGCGTCTCGGTGCTGGCGGTGCGCATGTGGTATGTTTCGAGATAGCCCAGGGACCGCAGTGCCGTCCGGACGGCTGTGGGAGACCAGTCAGTCAGTCAGTCAGTCAGTCGGACAGTCACGGCTGGGTGATGACGACCAAGGATACAAGAAATAGCTGGTTCCTAAGGAAGCCACATACACATAGTTCCGGTGCGACTGAGGCCCAAGCACAGCACCTTCATTGGCACGATGCGCTTGCATTGCGTCCGGTCGATGTCGGAGCCATCTGACACCAGTATGGGCGTTCCGTGCTCACCACCCATCTTCCGCGATTAATGGACGAGCACTTCGTCCACACTTGTGCCTAATAGCCCAGCCACGCGGATCTCACCGACACGTCGTCGCTGTGGGTGAGCGAAGCAGTCCGATGAACAGTCACGTGAGGCAAGATGCGCCGATGTCAAAGCGTCCGTCAGCAACAGCTTCTCTGTCGGCGTTCGGCGGCCGACAGGACTAAGTAGAAAGCTTGCGACAGATGAGCGAGTCGCCAGTTGTCTCGAGGCCGTTGTCTTGGCAGATTTATCCTCAAACTGTAACGGGGTTCCGTTGGTTTGGCAAGAACCATGCAAGCGAGCAAACGAGCTGAGGCTGCCCAGATGCCCAGGTGTCGTTGGATGGGCTGTTGGACCCCTTTTTCCGAATCTCCCAATGCGGACTTTTGTTTGTGATAAGTGATGAACCGTTTTATTCCCGCAGGCGAGTGCAGGCGACGTCGATGATATCCCACGCTGGCGACAATCCAACTCGTCCTGTTATCTTGACAACGACGATGATTTCCAGAGAAATACGGACAGACAGGAGTAGAGATGTGCACAAGTACTGGTTCGCACCGGGCGACAATACGGATTAATGAGCTGATGGGAGATGATCATAGCTTTGTTCGAGGTCAGCGCGGTGGCACTTGACTCGGGTCGTGGCATAATCCCTGTAAAGCATGCATATGCAGCTACTGGGTATATCCTTATCGAGACAGGAGTAGCTGTCCGCCCGAATTGGCCGATAATACAAAATGTGCGCCCACTTTCAACTTCATCCTCGGATATTGATTGTTGACACTATTCACCCTGCAGGATCTCGCGTGTCTGTCTAGATCATCACACGGTGACAATCAGACAAGCTGTGGTGAGAACAAAATATAAAGTCCGTTACGTGACTCTTCACTGGTACAAGTCTGCAGTCTGCCTGGGCTCTGGGTGGTGTGCGTATTTGTCCCATGAGCAAACAAGTCTGACTACACAGCAGCTCGCGGCCAGACATCCTCAGTACTTGCCAAGTAGAGTGAGCCCAGACTACGCTAAAGCGTATATCATAACCAACTAATTGCAGTTGACCCCAGGAACAAGATGCCGTACCTATGCCCCACTTCAATACGCCGTGCTGAGTGTTGGGTGTTTGGCCTGCCACGGACCACACCGCCTTGGGTATCGAACATGGCTTGCAGACCGAGAGCGCAATGATAACGCTGCAATATTCACTGTAAATAGAGTTGCTCAGAATCTCGGCCATGCTGCAACGAACTAAACTTGGCAGCCTTTTCCATAGGATCAACGCCGTCTATCCTGTACTACCGTGGTACAGTACTCCGGAAGGAGTTTCCGCAGCGTCTCATTCAATACAACGCATTCAGACGCGCGGACGACGGTGTGCTGCACACGGTGTGATATACTGTACAGGATAAGGTGCGAGATCCTTGCTTTAACGTCAACCCTGTCCTCGACCACTACTGTGTATTAAAGCCCGACTGAAAATTGCCGCGTATTGCAAAGGTCGCCGTCCAGCTGTCGCACAACTGTTTGGCATCGGTATCTACATGTATTCGTCAAAAAGAAGCTTTCGCAATCTGTCTCCAGACCGACTCCGAATGCATAATGCGATGATTGTCTGCTGCTGGCAGATCTTCCTGCCTTGACCCGGCACGATGGATCTGCTAAGTATCCAACCTGCGGCGCCTCTTATGCGCGCCTCAATCGTCGTTCTCCCCTTTTCGTGCGCATTCCGTTAGATGTATTGGACCTACATGGAGCAGTCCCTCGGAAAATTCCAAAATGTATGTTATCGACTGGATAAACCAGTCCCAGACTTCACTGACCACGAGGCACCAAGTCGTAGAACGACCGGATAGGCCGCTGACATACCATGGATTCCCACGACAAGGATGCCTCACAGCCGTTTCTGCATAGTGACGGCCAAGAGTGGGACGACGATGCTGTTGAGCTGGCAGAAGTGGGCAGCATGCATCATTACGATGAATCCTCAGTACCGGGCCAGCCATCGGGTGCTCTCGAGTGTGATGATGGACGTTCCTTCGGACAGCCGAGTCCCACCAAGACACCGGCCACTTATTATGCCATCGCCTACATGGTCGCAGCCCAGGTCTTCGGCGCCCTCATGGCCGTATCCATCAGGCTGTTGGAGAACTCTGCCACTCATCTTCATCCTCTTCAAGTGAGTTAGCTCTTCTTGCCGTCCGAAAACAGTCAAGACCTGAGCTGATGCATGAAACAGATCCTCTTCGTCCGTATGATCTTCACCACCTTCGGCATCAGCCTCCACCTGTATTACAAAGCCAAGCCCGACACCATCCTCGGCCAGCGCGAAAACCGCAGCCTCCTCCTCGGACGCGCTTTCGGCGGCTTCCTAGGCGTCTTTGGGCTCTACTGTTCGCCTTCTCGCCCCTTTACTTTCCCTAAGCGCCAAGCTGACATCAGCAAATAGCTTCTTTGCGCTCTCTGAACTTGAGCGAGGCGACAGTGATAACCTTCCTCGTTCCCCTAGTAGCCACCATCGGTGGCTACCTCTTCATGCACACGCCGCTGTCCTACCTCGAGATCGTCCTCTCGGTGATCTCGCTCGGCGGCGTGGGGCTTGTCGCTAGTCCCGATGTGATTTTCCCAGCGGCAAGTCAGGATGCTCCTGTAGACGCGCGAGACGTCGTGGATGGTGCTGCGCGGGTCTGGGCGATCGTCACGGGGCTTGTGGGTGTGTGCGGCGCGGCGGCGGGGTTCCTCTGTATGTCAGCCCTCGGCAAGAGGGAGAGTCCGCTGACGGTGGTGAATTACTTCGCGGCGGCGTGTACACTCGTGAGCTTCCTAGCACTGGTTGTGCTGCCGGGCTTAGGCTTCCAGATACCCGGGGATGTTTGGGAGTGGGTGTTGCTGTTTTTCAGTGGGGCTTGTGGGTTTATGATGGTGAGTTGAGACTTGGCATGGCGATGATCAAGAGAAAAGGGTGCTGACTCAAGTTCTAGCAATTCCTCACCACCAAGTCGCTGCAGGCGGAGAAATCACTCACGGCGATGAATATGGCGTACACGCAGATTGTGTTTGCGCTTGCGCTGGATGTTGTGGTGTTTCGGACGATTCCGCATGCTGTGTCGCTTGGAGGATGTGGGTTGATTTGTGCGGCGGCGGGGGTTTTGGCGTGGGATAAGATTAAGGCGAAGAGCAAGGCTGGTGGTATCGAGAATGGGCTGCAGAGGCAGTAGGTGATGCGCATGCATCCGCCAGTTCTCATATCTCGCCCGCTAGGAGATCGATGATCGGTGAGCGTGTCTGTCTGAACCAGCATTTCACCAGCGGAACACGGAAGCATCCACGATACATTGGTAATACAAGATTAAAGACGTGCTTTCTCAAAAATCGTACACGCGGCCACCGAGAACCTAGAACTGAAGCCAAACCTACTGCACATGCTGGCCAGAACCTAGGGTCCAGTGGCCTGGTTCTGATATCTTGCCAGATCATACCGCCGGCTCCTCTCCTTTCTCAACAGGCCTATACCCGCTTGTGTCCCTCCCCCGTTCAAGCCATTTTCGCCATATAAGCCATGCACACATCCCCAATCCAACCAGTGCAAAAACATGCTCCACCAAGTCCACTACCTCCAGCCCCTCAAACCCACCAAACCTCGTCCTCCTATCCATCCCTCCAACCTCCACACCGAAAGGCAACAACCCCTCCGCCCCCTTCACCTCCGGAAAGCAATGCCACTTCCCACAGCCCTTCCGATCCGCCTCGGCCGGCACATATGTCCTTACCACACTGCTATTCCCCAAACTCCGGCCCTCGCCATCCACCGCCTCAGCAAACGCCCACTCCCGAGCGCTCCCAATCGTGTGATTCGTCTCGAACCCCATCTTCTCCCTCATGCCCGCGTAGCTGAACACGTCATTGTGGTTTTTGGCTACCCAGAACCGCCAGCGGTCGACATTGGTCGCGCCGTTCCAAGACACGTAGAAGGTCATTATGTTGGTAGGCGTGCGTGCGTAGGTCCATAGCGCAGGGGAGTCGCGCGGCTGGCCGGTCCAGGAAGAGAGGGGCTGAAGCGATGTGCGGTAATTTGTTGTGGACCATTGGTGAGTGGTCGGGAGTGTGGTGGATGGAGACATGTCGGCGTAGAAGATGAGATTGCCGCTTGGCGAGGCGTATTCCGCGATGGCGGCTTGCGCGCCAAAGGAGGTGAGGGCGTTAGAGTTGGGGAGGAGCTGCAGGTTGCCCATGCCGTTGGAGGCGATATACTGTTTGCGCAGATCGTTGGCGGTCGGTGGGATGTCGCCATAAGAGGCGATCTTGTGCGCGGTCATGTTGCTGCGGTCGAGTGCGATGATGAGGGCTGCTGAGGGCTTCCCAGTGATGGACGAGCCATCGTTGACGTTATTGAAGAGCGAGATATGCGTGGAATTCAAGTACCGCGCGTCGTGCTGCCTCGAGAACTTCGCGTCCTCATCCAGCACAAACGATGAGTTGACCCCGCCCAGCCGCCACACAATCTCGCCATTCGCGCCCGAAACAAGGAATATCGTGTCAAGATGCCTCGCAGAGACAAGATAATGCCCATCGGGCGTCTTATCCACACTGTTGAAATGCACATAATCCCACGCCCGGTCCGGCAACTTCCCATCCCCGCCCCCCTCCTGCCCCGGATTCTCCTCAAGCGGAATGTGGTCCGACGCGCACCACTCTGCGCCCACGGGATGCCCAAACACATCGTCGTCCAGCGTGATCTCTTCGAAGCAGTTGTCCAGCACCCAGGTCCTCTGCACGAACTTGGGCGTGTACGTCACCACCAGCGCAGTGCCCTCGCCGCTCAGCGTGAACTCATGGAAATCCGCCGCCGTGCCCGGCGCGAGGCTGCGGATCGTGCGAACGACCTGGTACTGGTCGTCGAGGATGAGGCCCACGCCGCGGCCGGTGGTGCCGCGGCGTACGGTGCCTTGCCAGAGGCAGAGGTGTGGCGTGCCGCGGAAGGTGCAGAGGTGTAGGTTGTGCGTGTGGGAGGCGCCGGAGGCTCCGGTGGTGGTGAGGCCGGACCAGATTAGCGTACCGTTGGTGTCGAAGATGTAGGCGCCTGAGTCTGGGCGGTAGGGGCCGGTGAAGGTGGGGGATGTGAAGAGGTAGCCGGGCGTGGCGAGCGGTGAGCGCGTTGCGATGTTGAGGCGTGGTGGTCTTAGGTCGGGGCGCTGGAGGGTTTGTTAGCTATGCTCGCGATGGGGGCTTTTGGCAGGAGGGAATTTACGGAGTAGTAGAATGGTATCCTATCCAGGTCATAGGCGTCTTTGTGTTCCATCTCGGATGTGTGTGAGACGGCGTCTCTTAGGTTCGCCTCCAGGGTTATGAAGCGTGTTGTCGCTGCTACCCAGCAAGAACGTTCACAACATGAGTTCTACTTGCTTCGGTGACATGTACGATGCCGTCCAGGACCAGGTGTAATAAACACACAATTCAGATGAACTGAATGGAATCTAGATAAGAGAGACAATCGTGAAACAGATGGTCCCGAAAGCGCAGGTGTCCCGAAACATGGCCAAGGCTGTATCAAGCTATAAGGGGTCTGATGTCGGCGGCGATCAGACGACTCCCAATTCGATTTCTCCCAAGCATTCCCGGAACATTCTTTTCGTACGCTATACCGCGTAAGTGATCTTTTCCATAAGCCTGTGGTAGCCTGTGCTTGCGGTATCTGCTGGTCCGATGCTCAAGAATGTACACATCCTCTCTTGATTTTCGCTGGGATCATGTTCTATGGGTTTTGCTTCCCTTTGGAGACCCGAACGTTCATTTCGCGCCGCACCCATGGTACCAATTTTGAGAGGTAGCAGATGTTCTGTATGAAGAACTTTCAATAGGCTGAGACACGCGAGGCGGCTCAAGCCTCTGCGTGGCCAATACCATGATGGAATCAGCCAACGTAGACTCTGCGTCAATTGCTAGATCTTCAGCAGCATTTCATGGTATGTTGAAGTATGTTTGAATCATACAGAAAGTGCCATAGACGTAGTAGTTTCCCAGTAGATGGTCGCTTGGAAGTTTGGAAGCAGGAGACCAAAGCCTAATGAGTAGTTGACCTCCGCTCCACGCCTGGGAAGTTGTAACCAAGTCTACTAAATAGTTGCCCACTTTCGCGACGATGAGCCAGTCAGTTGGGACGGCGCACCCGCCTTTGCCCAGGGCCGTCAGGCCTCGCGACGAGACAGGACTGCCAAATTGGCCCATGGAATTGGTGCTCATCATGATGGAGCAACTCTACATCGATGACCTTCCAAGTGTAGTCATGGTGTGCAGACTAACGTCTCAAACATATGAAAAGTACCCCAGCATCCCGGGAACAATTCTACGCAAGTGGCTTACGGACGAATTGGCTCCGATGGCGTTTACTATACAGGCTTGCTGGTGCCGCACGCACCTAACGGCAAATTCATCGTTGACCTGCAAAGGTGCGGTCGTCAATGCCCTGATCAGCGACCCGGCGTCACTTATAAGGAGTTTCACAGGGACTCGGTGGCCTCAGATTCAGCACTTGGTTCGCCTGCACCGTGCCGTCGAGATGCTGACCGACCAACATATTGAATGGACTCTGGCAGAGATTTCTTGGAGCTGCGCCCATACCGGACGAGGCGAAAGTCCTTTGACCAGGCGAAAGGTTTCCGCAATCCGCCGAGCTTTGTACTTCATCAACCTTTTCAGCTTGCACAGAGGCTGGATGCCCAGAAGTCCCAATCGGCGATTCGCAACAATCCTGGATGGAAGCGCTGTGGAAGACAGACCCAGACCGGTACATTGGCCGACTGTGTCGCAAACAAGCGTTTGGAACGACGAGAACGATTTTGGTAATCAGTGCCTGCGCTTGATGGCCATACAGCCGCCGTGGGCCATGGAACAAATCGATTGTGTTCACAAGCCTTTCAATTTAGATGAAGGCCGCCATCTGGAGCGAGCATTCGGCTATGTTTATGAGTTATGCCTCTTGATCCACAGATGGGCAGTCGTCATACATTGGCAGTTTGGGACCAATTAACCACCACAGTGACAATCCTGAGGGCCCAGAGCACCTGTGGCAGTACGCCACGGGAGCTGTTCGAACAGTATACGCAGCCAATTTTTCCTCATCGATGTTCGGGCCCCTTTAATCCCGTTCAGCGTCTAGTTAGTAGTGATTCAGGATTTGCCGCCTGCATTTTACTGACTGTTGATAGTGGCGCACGATGGCTTGCACTCGTGAAGCGCTCGGGAGATGCAGTCGGCCAGTGGACTTTCCCAGGGCTCCCCAACAAGGAATGCATTGCCGTTATTCGATGGACGAGCTGCCAGATGTAAGGACATCATTCGGAGGAGGCGAGGAGGACCACCAGGCGTTCGATGCCTGGTACCGTCTTTACAAGAACCTTGAGCTATTCGGTACACTCCCGGCCACAGGACGTGCTTCTGATCGTACATTGCCGAGTGGACAACATGTTGATCTTGGCGACCTCGACGATCTTGCTAAGGACGCCGCCCACAGAGACCAAGTCTTGTTACGTTACGGGGGCCTGGCAGATGCTGGATATGTGTTTTAGGATGAAAAGCGTCTAGTCCATCTTAAACAGTGGCCTGGAGAAGACGTGGATGAGTACGACAGTGCGAGCGAGGAAGAGAGTGAGGAGGGGGGGGACCCCGACGTTATAAACGTTAACGTACTCCCTTGATGATCACGCCCTTGTTTTGAGGAACGTGCACAATCGAACAGGACAGCGAAATCACAGGAGGAGATGACTCGGAAAGCGTTGTGGCAGTCCAGTCAATTCGAACTGGAATTTTGGGATTTGCGCTTGTGGTCTTGCTGTTGCTCGTCCGGTGTCGATCTTGTGGTCGGGGATGAGGTTTTTAAGACCTCTGTTGCCGCTGCGGGAGGTAGGGTGTGGAACCGACGAATCCCACAACAGTAAGCGGACGTCTTCGCATGCGATAGAATCAGAATACAGCGGATAGTTTCAAGGGTTTGAGTTTTCTCCATCAGGAGGTCCAATCTTGACATCAGAGCGCAAGTATCTTGTATGAATGTGTGCGTAGACCGCTTCCCGAGCCAATTTCCCGTCCGTGTGGATTCTCTCACATACAATCACTTGTCTGCAGTGTCTACTAGTACAGACCTTCTCAGAGACTTTTATTATATATCAATGGCTTTCCAGGCTTTCAGTGCGTGGGTGTGTAGTGGAAATGCATGGACGCATATTCGGGCCGTAGCGTGCCGGGGATAAAGCTCCGAGAAAAAGTTCTCAGTCAGTTCCTGCAGCCGCCGAAGGAACCTCTTCGACAACCATTCATCAGGCCTCGAAATCCCGGGGTGACCACGTCCAACACAAAACTTGCACTACGGAGGAGAGGGCAACGACTACACGATCTTTTCTACAGCACACCCGCCACAATGCCACCCAAACCGCAGCCGCAGGCGCATCAAACCGCCATCGGCACCTTCACCCTGCCCCTCGTCTACCGCGTCTTCTTCCTCTTCCTCGAGCCCCTCTCCGCCCTCGTCGGCGCCTACTACGCCCATTTCCAACAACCAACCTACCTCGCCCTCCTCCGCGACCCCGCCGCAGCGGTCCCAACAGCGACGTCCATCGCCCTCTCCCAGCTCGCGAACCTCTACCTCCTCTTTGCGCTCAACGAGGCCCTCGTGCTGCGCGCCACGTCCGATCTACGCGTGTGGAAGACGGTGCTGTTTGTGCTGCTGGTGGCGGACCTAGGACATCTGTGGAGTGTGAGGGCGCTGGGCGGGTGGGTGTATGCACCGTGGGAGTGCGCGCGGTGGAATGCGATTGATTGGGGGAATGTGCCGTTTGTGTACGTCGGTGCGAGCATGAGGGTTGCGTTTCTTGCGGATATCGGGATTGGAGGGGCGAGGAGGAAGGTTGTGGGGCCGAAGAAGAGCTGAATAAGGGGCTATTCACCGGAGCCTCCGCTCGCGCTGCGCATTGGCGACATGGAATGTTTGTCGCTGATCTGGACACCTGGTTCGGGACTGGTCAGCATCGCCAGCAAGATCTGGGCCTTGCGCCCTTCGAGAAGACGGGACATTGGCACACGAGGGCTTCGTCAGTCTTGGCCAAACAGGGCTGCACTGGCGTAGCGCCGTCATGGAAGGGTCTACGCAAGCTGGACCTAGCTGCATATGTACGCTGTGCGAGCATACTAAAGTCACGCGCCTACCCCAGGCGAGACATGGGCTTGCAGAGAGACTCGAGCCACGCATACATTACGAGTGAACATGGTGTCCATCGGCCGGCACCAAGACGAGGGCACGCTGTGGTGGAGGAGACCCACTTGCAGTGTTGTGCTCCATCTCAGTTGGACAGACCATGCCGGCGCGATTGAGCTGGTATCATCGCAGGAGTGCTGGCTGTGTGGCTGGCAAGGCTGGGCTTGGGACGAGAGTTCCAAGTAGGGAAGAACGAGCTGTAGGATTGTTTCGCCCGTGGACACTTGGTTCTGTTTGTGTGAGGCCTACAGATGGTTGGCATCAGCCTCGCACGCAGTCTGCAAGATATTGGCGTGGCGAGTTATCTTTGGATAAGAGGTTTCCAGACTCTGTAAGCCAGCACTCTCGCCTGCGAGAGTCAGACGACGCGGAGCTAGTCTCCCTTACTACCAGTGCTGGCTGGAGGGGCGGCAATACTTGTGTGCCAAAGGAGTCGGTAGATCCTTATTTTCCCAGACACTGACTGTGTGACGAGAAGGTCAATAGCACTATTGGTCGATCTGCAAAGCCACAATATTCATGGTCCGAAGGTAACACATGTCTTCTCGATAAGTAACGTGTATGTAGCACTCGAGGGAAAAGTGGATTTGGTGTTATCTGCCAAGTTATTTTACTTAGTCTCGCCACGTCCGGCTGACTCGGTCTGCTCTATCTATGTCCATCGTTCAGAAACAGATCACAGCTGGTACTTGATGCATTGCGAGAGCATCGTCACCTCTCGGTACTCGCAACTGGCAACCAACACCAACCATGTCCCTTGAAGTTGAAGCGCAAGGCCCCGCTCATCCACGAGATTGGTGCAAGGGCGGCATCACCACCTATCTCCAACAGCACGACATCCTATGCTCAACGATCACGCCTCTTACTGGCGGCGTTTCGGGCTGGGTGTGGCGGCTAGACGGATTTAAGCAGCATGACGGAGCAGGCGATCCTGTGATCTTGAAGTGCGCCGATGGCATGGCGAAGATGAGCCAGGTGGCCCTCTCAGCAGGCCGGCTGCAAAAAGAGGTCCTGGCTTTGAGATCTCGCGCTGTTGCGGAGGCCTGTCGACAGGAGCCGTCTGTGCAGGTTCCTCGTGTGCTGCGAGAAACCTCTGGGGGCTTCTTGATGACTTGGGGCGGCGATATAGACCTCCGCGCTGCGTGTAAGCTAGGTTACTTCAATGTGAGTGAAGTGATTCTCAACCCCAAAGACATACACCCCAATCTTCTTGTCTCTTTTTTTTTTTTTTTTTTTTTTTCCAAAAACCACTATCGTCTACCCTGTGCTAATTCGATCGCCACCCAAAACAGGACGCGTCAGGCATCGGCGCACGACTGGGAAAGTGGCTAGCCTGCCTCCATCTCGCTGGACAAGACAACAAAGACGGTTTCGAACCCCACAACCCCGACATCGACACATTCGTTACACCAGGCGGATTCGAGGAAACAGCCGTGCGCGCGGCGATGGGCCACAACGGAAGCAGCGAGGAAGAAATGGCACAGGTCCTGTCTTCGCTACGCAAGCCGCCTCGCGTGCGCACAACGACGGTGTGGGACTTCAGGCCCATGAATACATTGGTGCGGGTGACTGATGCCAGGGACCAGCCCGAGCTCACCATCGTGGACTGGGAGTTTACTCACTATGGCGACCCGGCTTGCGATCTGCGGATTTGGGTCGCGGAGGCGATGGTGTTGGAAGGGAAATTTGGCAAACGGGGGCTACTTGAGGGCTTTCTGACGGCGTATCAACAGCATGCAGGCGCTGTTTTCGTGGACGACGATTTTGTGTGCAAAGTTGGGGCTGGTGCTGGCGTTTTTCTCTTGCTTTTGATGCCGACGCAGGTTTGGGATTTGGAGGAGGGAGAGAGTGGCCCATGGACGGCTGTTGCACTAGAATACATGAGAGCGGTCGCGAGTCGCGACATGGCGTGGTTGAAACAGAGTGTTCTTCGACCGTTGTTATGAGGACACTTTCTGTTTTGAGATTGTAGGTTAGACGGCTTGCGTTGTGAGGTGGACGTAGTCCACAGCCCGCACTTACTGGATCCACTTCAACATGTGGCTTCATACTCAATGAGTATCGTGATGGAGTTGATACCGTGTATGGCTTGCTGTCAGTAAGGTAGAAATATGTCAGCCTGGCGTTGCCAAGATCTTTTACCGGATTAGGTCTTCAGCTGGCCCGCATTATGTCTCTCACTCACTTTGCCTTTCCAGTCTTGGAGGGATCACCTGCGCACAGGCATAGCCACCTTGTGCCTCGTGATCAACGCCCGCGTTTGTAGCAAGGAACAGCCTATGTAACATCGCAAACCCTCGTGATTCAGCATTGGGCCTTTCACTGTTTCATGCACAACTTCAAGCTTGCCGGAGACCACAAAAGAGAGACACCCGTAATCACCACCTACTCGACAACAACCACGCACAACAACCCATTTTCCCCAAAGCCAAAAATCCGCCCAACATGAGCTCCTCACCAGCATCAGACGCCGCACCGCCCACCAGCGCCGAAAGCACAGAGCCCAAGAAATCCTGGTACCGCCGGTACCAAGACGCCAAAAGCGGGCGCAACAACCAGATCTCCGACGCCGACCTGAAGAAGTACACGGGAATGACGAAGGAGAAGCTCGGCGAGTGGTCGAAGGACAGGCCGGGCGTGGGCGGCAACAGGGCCGCGGGCGATATCACTGCGGGCCCGGCGAGTGGGCTTGGGGGTTCGGCGGCGGGGGAAGGGTATGGGGGGTGGGGAAATGGTGCTAAGGGGGCTCTGAAGTTTCCACCGCAAAGGAAGGAGGCGAAGGAGGTGGATGAGGACGAGGATGGGAATTGATGCGCTGGGATTGTCAGCGTGTTTTGCATTTTTGGACGTCACAACGATCGCGGCAGTTGTATTAGCACAGGACCTGGAGGTGCAAGTGTTCGGTCAGGCTTTTCAGCTGGACAGAGACTCCGGGAAGGCCTCGTTCTTTGTCTTGGCCATCTATGATATCTGTCAAAGAAACCAGGGGAGCCATTTCCTTTCCCGAAGTACCCCCCCCCCCCGCCTTCCGGGCTCGGCATGTCTTCGCAGCATGCATTGTTTGCGCGAGACGCGAGTCCGAAGATACAATAAACCTCCTTCAGCAGTTCACGAGCGTTCGCCGTGTTACACGCTTCCTTGCTGCTTTTGGATTTTTGTGTAAGCTGGAAATTCGCCGACGACTTTGTGGTCTCCATGCCGTCGAAACAATGGCTGGCCGCCCAGAGCAACCAGACTTTGTGCGCGAGTCTTGCGATACCACAGATCTAGACGAAAGACCGCTGTTGATTTTCATCCGGATACGAAACAAAGAAGAAAAAAACAGGCGAATTTCAAGAGGGTCTGGACCGAGGGCACAGACTGGCATATTGAGCTTATTCGGCAACGGGCGACCGATTACAACAATAAGGTATTGGTCACCTGTTGGTCCACAACTCATGGGGTGGACGTTCACATTCTCTTCGATAAGTGGCTGATATACAATCACCACGCAGGATTTAAACCACAAACTTCCCAGACAATGCATTCCCCAGGTGGACATTGTTCGAACATGCAGGCCAATGTGAGTAGTGACTAAAAGGTCAGTCATCTGCCACCCTCCTACTGGCATGGCTGATTTTCTTTCCTGTGCAGAGCACCATATCATGCTCGTACATCAGACCGCGGAGGCTTTACTTACAAGGAGGACCCACACCTCACAGTCACACCATCATCCGATCTCTACCACTCCGACGGCGGTGAAAGAGATCGCGACAACTGGAAAGGCACCTGGGGCGCGGTCCACATCTACTAGACCGACCGCCCTTCTACAACCGGCGTGCGTGGGTACAAGGGCTACCGGATGAACAACGGCACGGCGCAAAGCAACACATGGACGACCACACAACAAACTCATCGAGCTTCGGAACTGCATCGGCGCCATCAGATATTCAGGCGGCATGCGCTTGTACCGGGGCTGGAGGCAGGTGCGGGACGTGGTCTCCGTGCCGGAGTGGATGGCACATGGCCGGGGGCCGCTGGCTAAGGGCGCGAGGACTATTACGTCGAGCAAGTTGAGACCGAAGAAGGTTACTGCCAAAGCACAGGTGAGAACAAAGGCTACAGCCAAAAGGCAGACGGATTTGAAGGCTAAAGCCAACGGGCAGACGAAACCACCTGCTGAGGACACGGAGCCCGACGAGAAAGCGGATACAACTGAGGTAGCTACGGACCTTGCTGAGAAAATGGATATCACCGCTGAGGGCACGGAGCCTGCTGAGAAGCCAATCCCCGAACTCCCCGAGCGCGTACGGTGGCCAGGTCGGCCGGAGGAGTCGATAGTCAGCAGAGTCCGTGCCTGCACGAGAGTCACTGGTTATGAAGGGGCCCAGAGACCAGGACTACATTATCAAGTGTGCGTCGAAAATGATTGCTTCCCCCCCCCCCCCGGCACCACCACCACCTACCGCACAGCAGACAGCCACACTAACAATTTCAATAGGGAATGGGCCGGCTGGCCCCCAGACGACGCGTGGTACCCAGCGGAGAACTTCAAAATGTGCTCGGTCAAGATTGACGAGTACCATGCCACAGCACCTGCGGGCTCGCCGCGTTGCCCTCAGAATTTGTTGTGGTGGCACGGAGACTTTGCTCGTGGTGACAGACCTATGCCGATTTCTGAGTGGAACAACAGTAATGCGGATAATCGAGAAGCGCTGCCGTGAAGAAGACAGAACCGGGCGCGTCGTGAAGGTGCGAATTGTTTGCGTTACGTCTGCTTGTACAGTATCGTGGAGAGAGATATGTTCAGGTCGTCTTTCTTCGTTGTGCGGGCTGGCTGTGGCCTGTGGCCAGTGGCTTTCATCGGCGCGTGTTCTATTGAATTTACTTGTCTTCAGCTCAGACTATGCAACAAGTCGCAGAGAGGAATCGGAACACTGTCCTCCAAAAAGATTGCGCCCATCTCAAAGATGGTGTAAAACATTTTGTGGGTCGGGTGTGTACTGTGTGCACAGTAGTAACGGCGAGTACCAGTAGGTGGTTGTTTTTGGTGCCGTAGCAGACACTGTCCAAAGCTTGCTACAACTCTGTTAGTGCTGCGGCCCAGGCAGTATCCCTGCCGGGGACGGCAAGGGTGCGGACAGGGGCAAGGGGCTCTCAAATTCTGACAACGTCATAGCTTCTCAACGATTGACGTCCTCCTGCTTCCGACTTCCGAATTGTGCACAGCTCGTACGTAGTGCGCACAAAGGCCGCAACACCGAGGGGCCTGCCTCTTTTTGCAACCCTAGTTTTGCACCACTGCCACCGACACATCTCTCCTGAAGACCGCACGAGTCATCCGCGCATTCCTAGCTGTCCTCAGAGCCGGCGCGCCAACCTGTCGCGTGGCTCCTTCTATCGCGAACCTCTCCCCGCGCGAGACCAAGTGTCCTCTGCGTTCTCGCCACTCCCCTTGGGCCACGCTCCTCCACGATGGACTCTCCAGCATCCAACACGCGAGCCCGTTCGAAAATGTCCTCCTCAAGCCAGCCGAACGGCACCGCGCAAAACCCGCCCTCATCCCGCGCAACCACAAACCCGCGCCGCCCACCCTTCCTCCCCACGCGCCTTGAAGCCGTCCTCCTCCTCGCGTACCCCCTCCTCCTCGCCTTCGGCACGCTCTTCTCGCTGCTCTCGCCCACCGTGCGCAACGCGCCCTACGACTACACCATCCAGGCGCACTCGCAGGACCCGGCCTTCTCGCCCTCGTACTTCGCGCGCAAGAGCAACGTCTTCAACGTCTACTTCGTCAAGCAGGGCTGGTTCTGGATCACGGCCGCCTTCTTCGTGTTTCTGTTTACGCACCCGGCTACTGCGACCTCGCACAAGCGTACGCGCGGCCTGTTGCGCTGGGGCTTGGTTACTACTTGGTGGGTCTTTGTAACGCAGTGGTTCTTTGGCCCCGCAATCATCGACAGGGGCTTCCAGATTACTGGTGGCAAGTGCGAGATTGCGGATATGAAGCTTGAGGAGGGCGTTGCGAGCGGGAAGGACATCGTCACGAATGTTGCGTGCAGGGCTGCCGGCGGGCAGTGGCGCGGCGGGCACGATATCAGCGGCCATGTGTTCTTGCTGGTGCTGGGCAGCTTTTTCCTGGTGCAGGAGGTCGGCTGGGTATATCTGAGCCACTGGAGGCAGGGCTCGGCGGGGCCGGTCTCGCTTCGCGACGAGCGCAACGTGGTCATGCACGATGGGGCGGTTAAGAGCGCTGCTGTCGAGGCGCCGCTGTTCTCGGGCGGTGGCGAGCAGCGCGTGCTGAGCGCGTGGGATGCGTTGGCGTTCGGGGGCAAGTTTGCCGGCGCGGTGATTGTCACGAGCTGGTGGATGCTTCTTATGACGGCCATCTACTTTCATACGTGGTTCGAGAAGGTGAGTGTACCCTGGTTGAGCTTGTTAATGGTGTGGACGCGCGAATGCTGACGATTTGCTTCTTGCAGTTTACTGGCCTTCTCGTCGCTTTGAGCGGACTGTACGCTGTCTACTTCCTCCCTCGCATTCTGCCACCCGTGCGTGGTATCGTTGGTCTTCCTGGAATATGACAACAGAAATACCAGAGGGGACGAGGAGAGGTTGGATGAATAGCAGATGATGTTGCATACATAGTATACTAATAAGATTGATGTTGAGAAAGCCATCTCACGGTCTTACGGCGCCTATAGTGCAGTGAGCACAGCCCACTGCATCGTTGGACGCATTGCTTCATGTATCTGATTTTCTCGGTGTTGGAGTCGTCGGCGACTACCCGTACAGGGGACGGCGAGAAAGTCTATGTTTTGGTGAGTCCGTGCCACATCCTCTCTCTTCCTCTGGACAAAGGCACTAGGTACTTGCTCCAGCTCGATCCGTCTTGACGATCATGATTCGTTGATTAGACTCTTTATCGATTTACAGCCGTTTCTAAGGCTGCTACACCCCATACGACTTGTCGACCGTTGCCCATCCTGGCCTCTACAACGACTAATGCCAACTTTGACAAACTGTTCAATCTTTCGCCGCGTCAGTGCACTCGCTTGATGCATCCAACTAGCCTGTGAAGAACGCACCCGACCTCATACCCCCAAAGCCGTAGTCGTGGCTAGGCAGGTCCTCCTCCGACGCGTCCAGAACATCCGACACAGCCGGCGAGCTGCCCCCTTCCTCAACATCACCCTCCTCGCCTCCGCTCTGGCTCGGCTGCTCCTGCCCAGCACCACCAGTCTTCTTCCACACGGCGGCCTTGCTGCTCGTCAGGTCCGCCCACTTCTTCGACGTCGTGCCCGCCCCAAACGGCCGGCCCGTATCGCGCTTGATGGCCGCCACGACCTTGGCCCATGAGACCTTGCCCTTGGCGTCCATGTTGAGGGGGACATGGCGGAAAAGCGAGTTGACCTGTTTCGCGTCATGTCAGCACATCACCGTCCACTCCACACCACAGACATCGGCGAAGAAATAGACTCACATGCTCCTCGCCCCACCGCGGCACCCGCTCGCGATGCTCCTTCGGCAGCGTGATCTTGCGCTTCACCCCGCGCAGCGTGCTCTCCTTGACGTCCCAGCGATTGTACTTGGCCAGAATCTCCTTGTACGCTAACTTCCGGCCGCCGTGGCTGCCGCGCTCCGCACCGACGAGTGCCTCAAAGAGGTCGCGCTCTATGGGCCAGGTGTTGCCCTGCGCGGCGCTGGCGACGCCGGGCCGGCCGATGGGGATGAAGTGCGGGGCTTGTTGGCCGGGAGGGAATGGGCAGGGGAGGTTGGTGGTGGGTTGGGGTGAGGAGATGGTGGATGGGGTGCGGCGGTGGATTTTGGTGGGGTTGGTGCTGGTGAGGATGTAGGTGGGCTGAAGGGGTGATGGAGTAAGCGCTGGAGGGGTTGGTGCGATGGTTGTTGAGCGGCGTGAGCGCGAGCTGGAGCTGGAGCTGGAGCTTGACTTGGGCGCGCCGTTGCTGTGCAGGACAAAGTCCTGCTGAGATAGGTTCCCCTCGACCTGTTGCTCAAGAAGCCCGCCAAACGCCCTCGAGGAAATCACTTTGCCTGGCCCTGTGGGCAACTGGCGCCGTCCCGATGGTTGATAGCTCAGACCCTGACCGTGGCGACTCGATGCCGTGGAGCGCAGTGAGGACCTGCGCGGCGGCTGCGGAAGGGCGGCATCGAGCGATTTGTCCGAGTCGCCGAAGGTGAAGACACTCATGTTGTCGTCGTTGTTGAAACTATCTGGCGGCGAATACAGCTCGTTACTGGAGAGGAGTTCTCGGGGCGAAACGGTGGTGGGTAGGCCGTGGAAGATGCCGGCGGCGGGACGGAAGGGGCTGGAAGAGGAGGTGGAGCAGCTGCTGGAGAGGGATGGCCAGCTCGGGTCGGTGGTGTAGGTCGGCGAGAGGGTTGGGTCGAAGATTGTTGAATGGTCGAAGGTCGTCGACTGAGCGAAGGTGAGGAAGTGGGTGTCGAGGTAGGGGGCTTGCATGGGTGGGGTTTGCGCTGGGTTGTTGTTGTTGTTGGTGGTGTTGTGGGTGGGCGGGAAGGTGATGAGATTGTGGGCCTGGAGGATATGGAAACGCGTCAGCCTTTGAATGGAGCTGTCATATAACGCACAAGACGTTTGGATGCGTGTGGTGTCCAAAAGGACGTGTAGGGCAGGGCAGCTTGTGCATGAGAGTAAGACAACACGAACCTCTTGCCAGCGGTCCATTCTCTGCCTATGTTCGTCGATGTAGTCTGAGACCTGCTTCTTGCTGTCGTCGATGGCAAGTGAGACCTGCTTCTGCTGCTTCTGCATATTCTCGAGGCTGGCCACAAGGTCGTGGAAGATATCCTGGCGGGCAGGATCTAGTAGTACGGGCTCCAAGTCCATCTTGTAGCTTGTCTGCGGCACCTGTTCAGTCATCCATGCATCCATTGCAGTCATGCGGTCCGCCTCATTGTTAGAGGCCATCGATGACTTGATCTTGAGATGTGCCTCTCACCGCCTGTCTTTCGAGCGATTTGTGTAGTCATTCCCGTGCGGCGCTCGCCCTCACGGGATTGTGCCTCGCTGGTGTAGGTGCATAGGGGAGTCGGGGAGAAGGATGTGAGTGTGTACTGCGGACCCCTGTCCTTGACGAATGGGTCGTGGCAGAGCAAGAGGTGTACAGCACATCTGGTAAGTTACGGAAACTTACACAGCAGAAAGGATCCATTGGATCGCTAAGGGTGAGCCTGGCTGCCGCGGTGTCGGTGCAGGTTCGTGGTATATTGGTCCCGACTGTGGGCTGTGTGCAGCCTCCCGTCTTGAGAGGGAACGGTTGGCGGGAAAGGAGACCAGCGGGATTTGTCGGTGAGTTGCCACTCGTGGTTTGAAGAATGACCGGTGAGGGTTGCGGCAGGTATGGCTGCGATGGGCTGTTGAAGTAGAACGATTAGTGACGATTATTGACGTTGGGGCTTTGCAAATCTCTCTTTGGAGGTGAAGAGCTAGGACCAAGGAATTTGGCAAAGGATCTGGTCTGGTGAGTTTTCAGATGCGAGAAAAGCCATGAGCAACCAATGTACGATCGAAAGTACGAGAAATCGTGTGGACAGACGAAATTCTTCCCACTACCCCTCGGTGGCCCATGAGTCCTCTTCGTGGACTGGATGCCCAGCTCGATCATTCTCCATCCAGAGTCGATAGTTCCGTAAGCTAGCACGGGTGTGTTTGGAAGCCATAAGAACAATCAAATATCGATGTGTGATCTCGGGCCCTGTGCAGCCACAGACGAAGAATTGAAGGGTCAATAAGGAAAGCTACTCACCCACTATTTCAGACTCTAGTTGTCAATTGTCATGCATTTGTTGGCGGCTGCTGGAGAGGAAGCGTTCTTTGTCGCCATGAGACATGAGGACTCGAAGAAAACAAACGTGTCGACTGGACCCTGAGAAGAAGGAGATTGTGCGCGGGAGTGTGTTTGTATTTGTATCTTTCGAGTTGTCTGTCGGAATTTCTAGCTGAGCCGAGTGTGAAATCACGATTTGCCTGAGGCACTCGCTTTGAACTGTAGATGCACAAAATGGCTGGAGCAGTACATTGACTGAGACTTGTTGTGGGTAGAGGCAGAAGACAATTTCTCACTCATGAAGCATGTTTCATTGCGTTCATATACGTAGCGTCTCAAAGCATCAACTGCGAGCTGAGAAGGCTGCTCTTGACCCTAACATCGTCACATTAAACATGCCCCTCGGCTTTCGAAAAGAGACCTCATTGACCTCAGTCACAGCAAACTTGCATGCACTATTACTCCGTCGCCTTTCCATCTTGCCCCCGCCTGATCGTATCCAATTTCTTGCCCACCACGATGCAGATCGTACATGCAGTCAAAAGCTTGCGTGATGCTGCTCTCAACTCCAATGCCGAGAACAGCTGCAGTTTTGTCCCATTTCGTCCCTCGCGTAGCGAGGATGAGCACTGATTCCACAGATAGCTGTTCGAACTTGTGTGTGCCAGTGCGATATTAAAAAGACATGGGGATGCTTTTTTCCTGCACGTTTGACACCGCTGAGCGGGGAACGCACAACCAAAACGGATCCACAAAGTCCCAAAGGGAACATGCTCGGGGCCCCAAATGGCAGCGACGTGCCAATTTGTCAGTCCGCCAACTGGCCTCCGCTCGCGAACTGGCTAAGCAAGAACAAAGATTCGCCGTTCGATACTGGCGGATAGCAGCCTTCACCGACCCGTCGAACTCATATCAACAAGCTACGAACGACAGACGGGCGCAAGCTCGCGCACGATGCTCTCCACTCACCCACCGGCAGCAGGCGTGCGTGAGTCCAGCTCTGTCCCATTCCTCACACTCCCACGTCAGATCCTGGAGAGTGGGTCGCAGTCAGTCACTTCCTGCAGGATCTGAAGCAAACCTGCCATATGCAAGATCCTGCACTCTCTCGACAGGAAGCGGTCCTACTGGCCACGACCAGGGAGACGGACAGATAGTGGAGCTTGAGTCATCAACAGGCTTGAGGAAGCTCCCGTCGTCGCCGTGCCTTGCCATTGGCCTCTGCTAAGTGTTCGCCTCTAATGTGGCGTTGAGCCGTTGGTGGTGTCTACCCGAGATACTGTGCGCACCCGAGAAATATCTCGCGAAGAGCGGTCTATCATGACCTTGCCGTCGGCAATCTCCCATATATTTCAGACCGAGGAGCCGAGATTTTGGTGTTGAAGAGGCGGGCGGCTGTTTTGGGACGAAATGGTGGATCGCTATGCACGATAGGCAGACGATGTGCAGTGGGCTTGCATATGACAGCTGTCCCACGAATCTGGCCTTGCATGAGACAGCTCTTGCATCGTTCCTCTTCAATGTGCGTAGCACAAACACAGGGCAATCTGTCAATCCCACCGCGTACCAAGGGTCGCCACAGGGCCAGACCTTTTGCATCCGTGGCTCGAAAGCCGTAGCAGCAAACTGCAGCTGCCCGCTCGACGGCAACTTTGATACGAAATTCTGATTTCACTCTCTAGCAAGTGCTTATCGTAGGCCAGGCGGCCAGACAGGCAGACAGACAGTTCGGTCCTTGCTCGGGGACGGGTAGCTGCCTCCACGTTCAGGAGATCCTGCCATTTGCCTTGAGTGCACCAGATGAGGCACTCTCCTCCAGAGCTAAGCTCAGTCGAGGTATAAGAATGTCAGCTTGGGCTACGAGAGTATTCCACCGTAAAGCCTTCGAATGCGTGCGGACACTTCCGCTCAAACACTCACGAAGGACGCTTGGGTTCCGGGACGAGGAGGATTCGACGAGCATTGTCGATGCTGTTGTAATCTCAATGTGCGTGGCGTCTAGTCAATATTGTGAGCTAGTCAGATATACTGAAAGCACGGATTTGAACCAGAATTGGCGTTCGCACATACCATTTCCCGCTCAGATGTTGAGCAGACACCTTCACTTCAACTGGACTGGCGAGCATGTCACGGCAGATCTTGGTCCACACGATCCTGTAGCATCCCGTTTGTCATCAAACGATGGTGATCCACCGCAATGATCCATTTCCCGTACTAGAGCATAGCATGCTCACTTGGGAAGCGGTTAGATCTTGTGCCTGAAGCAGCGTCCCGAGAACTGACCAATGGCTTCGACTGGGCCGACCATCATCTGCGATCGTTTCATGAATGCACTATTTCTCCTCGGCAATTCAAATTATCCCGTCAAGTAGACGTACTGTAAATTGCGGTGGAGACATCCCAGAAGCTTCATAATGGGCATCTTATCAAGATGAGTCTAGCTATGTAGTCTGCCATCCACCACAGTAAATTGTGCACAGGTGGCATGAGAAATACATGAACAGACAGACTTCTTGCCATGATTTCACAGATCCAAACGACAGAACTCTATACTCAGCCAACCCAGCCCTCGACGACAGGCTCTCATTTACCCCCCCCCCCCGCCAATCCCCCCGCCTTTCGGAAATCCTCCCTCCAAGGTCACATCCTACACACACCACGGCCAACCTCCACCCTCCCAACGACGCAATCCAGAACGCACTCACCACCTCTACCTTCGTTCCCGGCTTAAACCGTGTCCACATGCTCGTTCCGTCCACTATACGCCTGCCAGCGCCCGCTCAGATATACAGACTCCAAGCCTGCACATTCACACGGCAGCAATGCCCTCCGTGGCTCGCAGTGTGGCGAGGTATCATGCTGGTGCCATTGCGCCGGCGTCCTCATGTGAGCAGCGTCCAGTACTGGGACGACAAGTGCCGTCACTAGATGCCGCAATGCCGTGGGAGCAGATGATGCATGTTCCATCTTCTCCTTGTTTTTGCAACCTATTGCCCAGACTGTCCAGCGCGGGTATATGTCAATTGCCCTGTTATTACTGTGCTTAGCCCTGGTCGGAGCATGCGTGAAGACAACCATCTGCAGATAATGCCGTCCGTGAGTCCAACCTCTGGCTGACGAACGCAAAAGTCCAAGATCCGGACAGAGTGGATCAAAGACACATCCATCATCACAACGCCAGCAATGATGGCGACGTCCTCCAGACCCATATTCCCTCCCAACCTCTCTCTTTCCACAAGCACAAAGTAAAAACCAGATTATTTTTGTGTGCCAATGAACAGCGATAATATTCGCCCAGCATTAAATTCCATCACTTCCTACCTACCTATGCCTGCGAAAATGCCACCTACGAAATAACCTGAGTTTCCATCCACCCTGAAAAGATGAAAACGCCTCCTCAAAGTTCGACCGTCTAACAGGGAAAAAAAGGAGGGAAAAAAAAAAAAAAAATGCTGCTTGCTTTGTTTGTCCCCCTGCTCCTGCTCCAATGCTCAGTGTTCCTTCCGCCGCCCTTTCTTTAATGTCCGTGATTTGAAGAAACGCCGCCATGGGTGAAAATAGATGTGGAAGCGCCTGTTTCGAAAGCAAGCCTCCTAGTGTGAGTCGATCTGACAGAAGAAAATGTTGGTGGTGGTGGTGAGGCCGAATCTTGCGCTGTTGCGGGCCCCCCACGAACTAGCCCGCCCGCGAATGTGCTCATGTCCATCATGGCATGATGTCGACGTGTGCCTTTCTCTGGCGTGTCTCATTCACTTTTCCCAAAGATCATGCCACTGTCAGGCTGCTCTGCGAAATTCGGTAATCGTGTCGTGGGTGATACAAGCCTGTGGAATGCGCCCGGATCGATTGTCTTTGATGTGAGATGATAGCCGCAAACAGCCCATGACTCAGCACGCGGTCATTACCGTGTCAGCATACCCATCGAGTCTTGGCCTAGTCTTTCAAAGGAATCCACCCTCGTCTGCTCCCAGTGGGTCACCACTGACGTCCTCCAATAGCTTGCGTCCCCCTGCCGGACTCTCCAACATCTCGATGCCCTGAACGCCATCGCCAAAATCGATCACGAGAATCTTAGGATCCTGACCAGTAGAAACAATGCGTCGATAATCGCTCTTGGCGCTCAGAACCCAGCTGGTGTGCCACCTAGGGAAGTCCAGCATCTGCCTGCCTGTCTCCATGTCGAATACCTTAATATCCGTGTCGTAAGAGCCCGAGATCAGTCGGCCGCTTACGCTGTCGATGTGCAGGCTGCGCACCAGACTGTCATGGGCCTTCATCTCACGCAGACACTCGCCCGTGTTGGCATCCCAGATACGAATCACCTTGTCGTTGCCAGCAGAGGCGACGTAGCGGCCATCTTCGGAGAATTGGCTGCAGGCTAGACCCTTGGTGTGGCCAGTAAATTCGCGAATCTGCTTGCCGGTCTCGATGTTCCACAGCTTGACGCGGAAGTCGCCACTGCAAGAGACAATGGTGTTGCCACGCATTTGAACGGCATTGACGGGTCCACTATGACCGCGCAGTTGCTTCAGGAATGCCCCTGAGGCGCGATCCCAGACACAGATGCTGATGTCCTTCGAACAGGTGACGATATGCTTGTCGTCAAAGCACAGGTCGAGTACGGCGGCGGTGTGGTGCTCCAGGCGGCGAATGGGCCGGTAGCCATCCTTCATGTCGTAGATAATGCAGGTGCCGTCAGAGCTGCCAGTAACCAGAATTTCCTCATCGTACTGGAGACACAGGATGGAGGCTTTGTGGTGGGTCTGAAAGGCCACAGTGGTGGGCATGGCGGAGGTTGTGCGGCGATTGAGGCCGGTGTGAGGCTCGAAGCTGGTGGTGTGGGTCGGGTTGCCGTCTGGGCCGAAGAGGAGAGTATTCTCTTTGATGACCTCGGGAGGACCAATGATGAGCTTACATTCCTTGGTGTGCATATCCCATATGCGGATGGTCTTGTCGCGGGAGCCGGTAATGATCTTCTGCCTGTGAGATTGTCAGTATTGTGTCAGATTTCCTGCATAGCACCGGGAGACTTACTCGTCGAATTGCAGGCAATAAATGCTATCTGAGTGACCATTCATCCAGACGGAGGTGGCCTTACCCTGCTTCCATCTCTTGGTGAGCTCCTCGGTGGCTGCGTAGGCGTTCTTCCAATCCATGCTGGGTCGGACAGCAGGAACACCGAGGCCGCTCCCTGGTACAATTGGCTCGCTCGTGGCGTAAGTGCTTGTCTTCTCGCGTAGGTACGATTCTCTCCAGATGTGCTGCAGGGACGAGACCTCGCGCCAGACCTTGGAAACGCGGCTAGCAGAGGCCAGACCGGCGGCGTCAAGGTGGGCAAGGACCTGGATTGCCAGCTCAGTAGGCAGGCGATCCACAAAGTCGATCTTGCTTGGGCCACATGCGCCCAACACCTCCAGGGTGGCCATACTCAAATCCTCGAGACCGTCGGCGAACGAGTCGGAGCTGGTCACTGCAATGCCTATACCGCTCTCTCGGTCGTTCTGGGCCAGGTCGAGGGTCAGGCGTTTGTTCTTGAAGGGAGGCGGAAACACCTCGTGTTGCCAAGCGGCCACGGCTGCACGAGCTCCTGAGCCTGTGTTTCGAGGGATGACAGGTGGGTCGTTGCCGAGCCCTGGTTTCGGGACTGAATGTGGGAGCTCGTCGGTGGAAATGTGCGAGTGCTGAGGATCGTGGGAGAGGGCGAAGTCCCCGTGGAGTATTCGCGAATGCCTGCTAAAGCCGGTGCTGGTTGCTTTTCGTAGACGATGCCACCTCGCGTTGATGGTGTGGCTTGTGGAGGGTCGAGGTGAATATTGCTGGCTTGGACCGTTGCGAGGAGAGAGGGCACTTGAAGGTGAGAGTGGAGATGGTGACGAGGTCGAGGCGGCAGAAGGCGAAGAAGCAGTCAAGATAGTCTGGGTGGTGAGGATGTGCTGAGAACGGGAAGTCGCGTGGCCCGACCGCAACTGCCTCCTTTGCTCGTGGTCGTGCTCGCCGAATGTGTCGGTGGCCAAAGACGTCCTTCGACCGACCAGTGTTTTGATCTGGACCGATGCCCGCCTCCATATGCCGCTGATGGACTTTTTGCCCTTCCCTTTCCCTGGAGTTCCAGTCTTACTGCTGCTCGCCTCCTGCTTCTCCTGCAGCCCATTCTCTCCCGCGAACCCGTTCCATCCTCCGAAACCAAGTGTTGCCGACGCAGAATCGGACGGACCAGCAATTGTCCGACTGCGGCCAAGGCACAAGCCGCCAATTGTTGCGTCCACCTCATCAACGGGCCGCACGACGGGCATCGCCACGGACTTGGGCCGCCATGGCATCGACATGCTCCGGTGTTTCTTGGTCGTGCTTCGGCGCACTGGTGGCGCAAGAGAGGCCGAGGCCAGGGATGCCGCGGCGGAAGGCGAGGCAGAGGCAGAGGACTCGCCGGGCTTCGCGTGGCACGGGAGGGTGTCGATGGAGGAGTCGTTGTCGGCTTCCAGGTAGAGAGCCTCGTGGGCCGGTGCCCAGTCGGTGATGTGGAAGATGCGGCGCGGCGAGGTCGAGGAGGAAGAAGGCATGGTCATCCGGGCCTGTAGATGACGGGCCTCAGGAAGCTCTTCCCGGAAGATGCGGTAGGGCAGCCACGGCGAAGAATGGATGGCCCTCTTCGGCGAGGCGGTGGCGAGAGCTGTCGGTGAAGGGAGGGCCAAAGTGGTCGGGTCGCGTCCGGGTGTCGGTGGATGTACACACGTACACGTATAGGGCGACAACACTCAGGACGACAAGCACAATGCAACAAACAGCCACGTCGTCCAAGGTATGGCGTGGGGTTCAAAGAAGGAAAAGAATAAAGAGGGGCGTGAGAGAAGAGCAGGAGGATAGTTAGAAAGATGGAATGTGGAATGCTGCACGGAAGGCGGTGGTGGTGGGCCCTGCAAAAACACACGACAAAGACACAATGCGATCTGGACGTCGGGTGCGGCGATGTGCAAGTATCGCGCCATACGAAATCCGGTGCAGAGTGACATGCGCGTGCCCGAAGCAAGAGTCAGACCAGCATTTGAGACCCCAGGCCCTCGAAGTGACCGAAGCGACCCTGGAATCCGGGGACATTTCAGGGCATTTCAGGGGTAAGTAGGGAAACACCCCTGCCACCCTATTTTTGGCCGGATTCGATCTTCCCATCTTCCAACTGCCGTCGACTATTTGCTCATCCCTGCACCCGAGACTACCTCCAGCTTGGGAAATCCTCATTTACCAAGTGACCACCTCGGTATTTCTTCCGGAGAGGCACCAACAGAAGAAGGAGCAACGAATAGAGCCTGGTGGGGAGCAGGAAATCCACACCAACCTCCACTGATTCGGCCACTGTTTCACGACGCCCTCTCCGACTCTCTGCCCCCAGGCAACAGACATGACACTCGAAATGAAGATGACGCGACGAGACCCGATGCGCATCCCATCAAAAATCACTAGTCAGGTCGTCTTGACGATAGTCTGGGCACCACGAGCGGCAACAATCGGCTGGCAAGTGCGGCTCCGGGCTCTCGACCCATCATCTCTCAGTGCTCACCAGAGATCGGCCCGTGTCCTGCGCTCTTTTCTCTCCGATGAGCTAGCTGCGCGTCTTCTGCTTTGGGCACAAGCTCCGGCACGTGGCGGTTCTGGTTAGCAGCGCCGTCCAACTCGGCGCGTCCGGCAGCGATCCGGTCCTCACTCCTCCGTTCGAAGGTGAGAAAAGAAGGGCGTGGTGGCAAGGTGATTTTCTCCATCGCGATGCCGAGCAGCACGAACGACGTCGTGAGCCACGTCAAACTTTGAAACGACCCTTCCGTCCGTCTCTCCGCGCTGGTCTCAGCAAGTGCACAGATACGCACATCTCATGGTTGATCTCCAGATACTTCTTGTCACACGAGTCCTACACGCACATGTATGAGGCTGACAGCGACCCAGACCCGGGCCTCATCCAATCGCGCATTGAAGACCGTATGTCGTGACACTCGACGGTGGACGGTCACGGGATCTGGGAACTTGGAGGTCGCTGTTGCTTACTGATGTGACTGCATGACTGACTGTGCATTGATTGGGTGAATCATATTGCAGAGCGCACACCTCTTGACCAACCAGAAGCGTAGGACCTTGTGGAGAGACAAGTGTTTCTGCCCGGCGAATGACTATGTGAGGTCTTGAGTGTCTTGAAGGTAATCTTGTTGTCATGAGGTGCTCGGACTCTTGGTGGCCCAGCCGTGGCCTCGCACTCCAGAACGTGACCCATTTCATCTTCACATTAAGAAGACTCGGTGGGCTCTGTTCGCAAACTCAGCTTTCTCGGTTCTGTGAACATCAAGCTTGAACATCTCGACCACTCAAACGTCTTTGCACAGGCAAGCTACGAGGATAACCAGAACCAAGATAGCACTTCAGTCCGGCCCTGGTGCGCTTGACACACAAGGCTGTGCGAATTGAGCTCGGGCAAGGAGGAGATGCGGAAAGCACACCACGTGAAAACTGATTGACTGTTTAAGCTGTCTGAAGCTGCTGTGGTATACCATTGGCGGAACCTTCCACACCAAGGCCACAACTACTTCTCTGCAGGAGTAATAGCCTCCGGCAACGGCACATAATCATACGTGCCGCCCATCTTAAGCAGCCACACATCATTCCGATGGCTTGGCTCCGCCCCGCCATAGAAGAAATTCGACGGAAAGCCCACATCAAACGGCGCCGCGCCCTCGATCTCCTGCAGGTCCTCCTTGGACAGGTGGATCTTGAGCGCCTCGATGTTGCCCTTCAGGTGGTCGACATTGCGGCCGCCCACGATCGGGAACACGTACGGCGTCTTGTGCATCACGTACGCGAGCGCGATGCTCGTGATCTCGGTGCTCTTGCGCTTGGCGATCGTCTCGAGCACCCCGCTGATCTTGATCTGGGCGTCGCTGGCTTTGACCTTGCGGCCTTCTTGCGACTTGCGCTGCTCGGCGCTCTTGAAGGCGCCGCCGCCTAGGGCGCCCCAGGGGGCGAGGCCCATCTGTGTGGTTGAGAGTCAGCGATACTATTCCCATATTCAAGACGGCCTTCACCAGAAGTCGGGTGCTGGAGGAGAAAGTCGCATACCCCCTCATCGCGACACATGGGGATAATCTCGCGCTCAAAGTCCCGCGCCGAGGCGTTCCACCGGCCCTGGTACACGCAGAACTGGCGCAGGCCGTGGTCGCGCGCATACTGGTTCGCCTTGGCGACGACCCACGCGGGCGTGTCGGACACGCCGAGGTACAGCACCTTGCCCTGGGCGACGAGGTGGTTGAGGCTCTGCATCAGCTCGGGGATGCTGGCGCTGAAGTCCCACCAGTGCACGTAGAGGAGGTCGATGTAGCTCGTTTGCAGCTTGGCGAGCGAGGCGGCTACCGAGGTGTGCATTGATTTGGTGCCGTTGCCTGTGAAGTTTGCCATCTGGAGGGATTTCAGATTTGCTTAGTCGGGTGCCAAAGCGAACAAGTCCTCAAGCTGGACAGAGAGGCGCGGGAGGAGGCATCTCACAATCTTGCCCTTGCCCGGAGGCCCGGATTTGAAGTTGGTCGTGTACTTGGTCGCGATGACCATCTCATCTCTGTTGCCGCGCTTCTTCATCCACTCGCCAATCCAACTACACAGCCACAAGCAAAAGTTAGCCCACCGCTCCCACAACACGATCCTCCAACTTCCCCACGGCAGTACGTACGTCTCGGACTCCTCGAACTGGTAGTTATTCGCAGTATCAATAAAGTTCCCGCCCTGCCCATAAAAGAAATCCAGAATCTCCTCCGTGGTCTTCTGATCGCACTTCCCCATGAAGCTCTCCCATGCATCGCCAAAGTTCATCGCGCCGAGGCATAGCGGGGATACGCGCAGCGACGCGCTGGGCGAGAGGAGGCGGTAGCGGTTGAGGGGCCCTACGGGGGTGGGCGCTGTGGGGAGGACCGTGTTCATTTTTGTTGGTTTGGGGGGGTTGTTTGAAACTTGGGGATTCCAGGTGAAGGGGGTACAGCTCTGTTTGGGGGCGAGAGATAGTTGCTGTGGCATATGATCTCCAGATGGGGTTTATGGTTTATATAGCTTCAGCGTGCCCGCGCGCAGATCCGCAGCTAGACAACCCGAGGAATCCGGGGCGGTGACAGCATATCTGCGTGAACGGACTTAACAGGGATTATAACCTAGTCTGCCGCATATTCTTACTATGTAATCCACGCAATGCTACCACCCTCGCGGAGCGAAACAAGAGTGCGGGCTTTTTTTGTGACGGCGATGCTTTTTGGAGAGGGTCTGTGGATGCAATCTGCACGGTTTCGGCATTTAGGGATCCTTGCAACGCTTTTAAGGCTTACACGCAGATAAGGTGGGAATATGACCCGAGTGACAGGCTGACTGCATGTGTGCAGCGCCGAATTAAATTTCCGTGTTGCCGGACCCTTCTTCTTCGGAGTAGTGAGGTTGTGCTACCGGCTACTAACGCCGGGGGGGGGGGGGGGTTGGGAGGTTTGTGCTATGCGGAATTGGTATGGCGGCTGGGTGAAGTGAGGACGGAAAGTTTTGTATCGATGAGGTTCCCATTAAGCCGCTCACGACTTGATGGCTAAATGTGCGAAATTGTTGTACTCCGTAATAAATGCTTGTGTGCTAGATAGAGTGATAATGCTACGCAAAATCAGGGGTTCGCTTCCATTATATCAACATTCTAGGTTCCGCTCTCTGTGTCTCACAGTCTCGAACCAACGCACCAAACTTAAATATCCTTCTCAACCTGCCCCCCATCCAAAGCTTAGTAGTGCCCAAGCCTACTCGCAGCATTCCTGACATACTCCGAGATATCATTATCAGCCCCACACTTCTTGCACTGGTGAATCACCGGGGCCGGCGAGCCTCCCGACGGGAACCCGCCTGCACCAGCACCGCTCACGTTCGTCGAGCCCGTCGAGCCCACGCCCCCACTCAGAGGAAAGCTGCGTCCTCCTGAGCCCCCCTGCTCAGACGAAGGCGCATGCGCACCTCCATCAGACCCCAGCGCGCGCTCCGCGACCTTGGAGGATACGTCGCTGCGCGGGTTGTTGTCGTGCTCCTTGCCCTGGCCATAGTACGCGGCTGTGGCGCCCGCTCCAGCGAGGCCGCCGACACCTGCTGCAGGACCGATGGCGGAGCTGGAGTGGTGCGAGGGGTTGTTGTTGGAAGAAGACAGGTTGTTGTCGCCGCTGCGGTGCGGGTAGTTGCCGGCGGCGCTCGTGGCTTTTTCGGCTTCGGTGAGGTTGGAGCCGGAGTTTATGCCAGAGCCGGCCGTCCCGGTTGTGCCCTGGTTGGTGTTGTGTCCGTGGTGGGCTGCTGTGGCAGCCGCGCCGGCGAGGCCAACGCCCGCTCCTGCGCCGAGGGCTGTGGTGCCGTGGTGCGAGCGGTCGGTGGAAGATGACAGGGTGTTGTCGCCGCTGCGGTGCGGGTGGTTGCCTGCACCGCTGGTAGTCTTCTCAACCTCTGTAGGGTGGGAGTCGTTCGCGCCCAGGCCGGAAGTCAAGCCGCTGCCAGAAGTGCCCTGGTTCTGCTTATTCCACGCCTGCTGCGCAGCCACCGCAGCAGCGGGCTGAGTGGACGTGTGCAAAGCTTGATTATGGTGCTTATCGGGCTGGTGAGTCTTATTGTCGTGCGACGACCCGAACAGCGAGTGACCCTCCTTTCTGGACTTGTCGTCGTCGTGGTGGTGATCGTGGCGATGCTTCTCCTCTGTGGCGAGAGCGCCTGCGCCTAGGGCACCTGCGCCTGCGGCGCCTGCGAGGTGGTGATCGCCGCCGGACCTGGCAGTGTTGCTGGTCCCTCCAAGGGCGTTGGAGATGGACGACTGCTCTCGCGAATCAACAACGCCGCTGCCGGTGTTGGACGAGCCGAGCGTGCTGGAGTTGAATCCCGGCTGGTGCGTACGCTGGTGCGCGTGCGTATCTTCGGGGCTGCCGGCGCCGACGACGGTGTTGTGCACGCCGCCGGTGGTGGTGGGGTGCGACGATGAGCCCAACCCGGAAGTAGTGGTATCACGCTGCTGGGTCTCAGCATTGCGGTGGTGTGGTGACGCGAGGTAGCCGGCTCCGCCAAGACCTGCGGCGCCCACGCCCGCGGCGAGCGCTTCGTTGCGGTGGGTGTGGTCGCCCTCGCGGGGAGCCAAGGAGGTGTCGCTAATATTAGTGAAGGACTGTGGTTGGCTGGTGGAAGTGGTGTGGTGCGTGGTGGATGTAGGAGAGCTGGTGTAAGGTGCATTGGACACGGCGGTGTTGCTCAGACAAGACGAGCTGGTGTGAGGCGCAGTAGTAGAGCCCAGCGTAGACGAGCCTCCGGTCCGAGACGCGTGAGAAGGGTCGATAGTGCCGTGGCCCGCGGAGGTCGAGCCGGTGGCTGCGCCTGGACCGCGAGCGGTAGTCTCATTGTGCTGACCGGGAGTGCCGAGCAGCGTCGCGCCTGCGGCACCGACGCCGGTGGCGGCTGCGACGTTGGGGCCGGGGTGGTCTGCGGAAGTCTGGAGGGTGTCGCCACGCGTGCGATCGGTGAGGTCGCTGTGTGTGGTTGCGCCGTGGGTGGCAGTTGTGGAACCCAAGGCACGGTCCGTCGTAGAGGTGCTGCCCGAGGCGCCCAGAGGGCGATGCTCGTAGTCAGAGCCGCGGTGACCAGCTGCTGCGGCGCCGGTAGCGAGGCCAGCAGCGCCAGTTGCGCCGGCGAGGCCGGTGCCGTGTCTCACGCGGCTCTCGGAGTCGGTTCCGTGGGTGCCGTGGGACGTTGCGCCCTCGACGTAGCCTGCCTCGCCCTCCTTCGGGATATCGCCCCAGTATGGGTAGTTGCCGGCGGCGCTGGTGGCTGCTTTGGTATCGACCTCGGGGTCGTGGTGGCTTCCGCCGAGCTTTGAGGTGTTGGTGGCGCCCTCTGACACCTTGGTGCTATCGGTTGGGTAGGCGCCCGGGGCGCTCACATCGGGGGTCTTGTTGCCGCTGGTGGTGCTGTGTGTGTTGGGGTGGTCGGCATCGTGGGATGAGTGGCCGCCGAGGACTGCCTTGATCTTCTCCATGATGGCTAGTGATATGTTCTTTAGTGGCTATTGGTTGGCTGTAGTGTTCTTGTGGTTGTGATAGGCAACAAGAACTTTGTGATGAAGCAGCCTTCGGGACCCGTCGCAGCCACACAGCGAGCAGCCCACGAGCCTTATAACCTCCCACTCCTCCCTCCAAGGCCTCGCATCGCACTCACGATCCGGCCGCGTCGTCAACCCACACACCGCATCCGTGACATCACCCTTTACCCCCTCTTCCGCAAGCAAGGTTCCATCTGCTTCTCACCGGCCCAGCATGAGCTCATGGTGCTCATGTGAGCACACTTCCAGTCCGCTAGCCGTTGGAATTGGTCAAGCGGCATGCGCTGCTGGACGTGTCGATGACGGTTGGCGGCAAGCCACGCACAGAAACAACGAGCTGAGACACTAACAACACGCCTGGCAGACCGGGCTAGCTGGGTTGGGCAACGGATGGCGTTGCTGGCTAGTGCTGTACCAGCGCAGCGGGACTGCGCGATCCTAGGGTCGGATGACGATGCAACGTCGATCGGCACTGTCCGGAGTGTGTGGGGTCGGAATGCTGAATGGGAATGCCCTTGAGGGTGTTCCAAGGTTGTAGATATGTGTTGCGTAGTATTGATGGCCATGGCTGACTAGTTCCAGTGTGGCGCCGACTGAGAGCACACTTCAGGCTTATAGGAACACGGATGTTGGTCTACGCATTGGAGGCTGGTGATCAACAGCCATGAATCTTGGAATTGAGAAGCTATACTCTGTTTGTGCATGACAGGAGGCTGGTCTAGATCCAGTCTACAGCCTTCACCCTACACGGCATGCAATAGCCGGCCCTCCCCTTAAGCCGCGGCCTGTCAACGATCTGGACCTCCCCATACACATTCCCCATGTCCTCGTGATAAACGAAGTCGAACTTGCTCGCCAGCACCGCAAGGCCGACTTTGAACTCCGCAATGGCCATCCGGTATCCAATACAGCTCCTAGGACCTGTCGAGAATGTCATCAAATTACTCCATCCACCACTGGTTCTCTCGACCACAGCAGCCGGCACACCGCCTTCGTAATACTCGTGGTGCGGATCTTGAATCCACCGTTCCGGCTTAAATATGTGTGCGTCGGGCCCCCATACGGCTGGGTCGATGTTCATGAATTTCTGTGCGATGACTACGTCGTTGTCTTTGCCGATGACCACATGGTCTGTCCACGATCCATCACGAAGCTGGATATGTTTGCTGAGGGGAATTGTGTCTTCTTCGATGCATGTCCGTGGCTGTGACGCGGCGAAGTCAGCAAAGGTTCTGTTCGAAACCGACGGCGGCGAGGTGAGCACGGTGAGCTGTTCTCGGGGCGGAAACTCACGATTGAGTGAGCCGAGCTGTGCAGTCTCAAAGTCTCTCGGACAACGGCGTCAAGGTACGGTAGTCTCTCGAGATATTTTAGGTCGTGCTGCCAGTCCTCACAACCAGCAGGCGGATTCCGCAATTCTTTCCGCAGCCGATCTTGTGTATGCACCGAGTGTGTCAGGGCGTACACGGCGTATGACATCTCAGAAGCATTGTTGTCGTATCCACCAGACAAGAACGTCGGAATCATCGAGATAACCTCTTCCTCTGGTATTTGCTCTTTGTCATTAGCCATGAGATTGGCTCGCACAAGCAGGCTTAGGACATCTCGACTTTGGCACATCGCCGCACCGCGATTTCCATTCGTCTTTTCCGCCATCAATGTCTCGTGGGATGCGAGGCTGTCTTTTGCGTCCTGGACCAGGCGTTTGCTGATCTTACGAATATCCCTCTTGTTCCGGTCGAGCTCCCTTTGCTCACTGCTGAGAAAGCGGCCTAGTATCTCGACCCAGGGGAAGTGCGATCGTAAGGACGAATACAGCGAGCCTGTGGTCGCACTGCTGGTGACTCTCACAAAAGCGTCTTCGAGCTCCGAGCGCTGTCCTTCGAGGGATTTGAAGTCGTATCGAAATCCGGCGAGGCCGATGATGTCCATAGACAGGCATTCGAACTCGTGGTATGCGTTGATCTCGAGCTTCATGGGCGTCTCATATATCGTCTCGTGTGGCTGTGTTGAGCCGTATGCTCGGAGTCGTCGTTCCCAGCGAGCAGCAAGCTTCTCCGCCATGCGGTAGAAGAGAGGAGCCATGCCATCCACAGCAGTGCTGGTGAACGCTGGGCCAACGACCCTTCGTTGCCTTTTGTGCTGAGCTCCGTCAACGCCGACGAGCCCATCCCCAAAGACCAAACGGGTAACTCTCATCTGTGCCGCAGCACGCGTGTACTTCTGGGCGTTGTTGAGCACATATTTAACTGCCACCGGGTCACTGAGCACTAGCGTCGGTCGGCGGTTGGTGAAGGGAGCGAACCACGCCCCTTGGTACTCGGCACACAGGTCTAGGAGCTTTGGTGAGAGCTGGAGCGTTGCTGCTTCGTCAGTGTCTAGGAAGCCGAAAAACCAGTGCTTTGATGGAGGGCCCCGCAGTCGGACTAAGGGCGACGCAAACGGCCTTCTCCAATAGGAAAGCATCTTGAGTAGTATTTTCAGAAGCACGCAGGCCATCATGACGGCGCCGATGTGCCAGACCAGCTCCGCGTGATGGCCATCACATCCGTCAGTCAAGAGATTGGTCATTTTCGCGTTATTGACGAAAGCATCCCCGGGCCTGGTTCACAATGTCAGAAAGTGTTTGTATACAGGCTATGAAGATCTCATTATCAACTGCAGCCTGCTATAGTCAAGTATAAGCCACACTCCAAGCTCCGACAGCAGGAGTTGCCGATCTGGTAAGATACATCATGATGTTGGGGCAAGTCCAGTCGAGCTGTGCATCGTAATCAAATCCATGATTTGATCAGCTCATCTTGAAAAGCCGTGACCCATCCACAAGTGTTCGGAATTTTGCCAAAATCGAAATTTGTGTGCGTGAAAGCTAATTAGATCTCGCGGGTCGCCGGCCCTGGAGGATATCAGCAATTAAGTTTATTGGCCAAACGTTGCAGACGTATTCATTATTAATATCGAGATCTGGTTCGGCGAGAAAAGCCTTGCCAAGTGTGTGAGGAGGCGATTGTGGCATGTTTTTTTCTTTTTCTTTTTCGAAGCTTCCTCATTTGTTGTCCGCACGGGTTGGCGTAGGAAGCACCCAATAGCGAATGCTACTCTCCAAGCGGTTCCGAAGCCAACCGGAACTTGATCCGAACGTGGTCTCCAGATCAAAGAGCCGTAGTCCACTTTACAGCTTTGAGACCACCAGAGTTGGAAAGAAGTGCCCGAGTGGATGGCATAACACAAATACCCGTTTCTGAACCTTCAGCGTGCGTGCTTCGCCATTGCTGGCCGTCGTCTCTCAATGCCGAGGACCAGTATCCGACTTCAGGACACTACCCATCTCTAGCCAGCGCCAGCAGTACAACTCGGAGATGGCGACTCAGCCAGCGGACGACAGCAACGACAAGGATGTTCAAGTCATAGAGACTGCAGAATCTGTGCCAGTATCGGATCGCTGGGCACTCATTGCAACGTTGACTGGGGCAAGTTTTCTAAACGTAAGTTTCAAACAGGCCCGCCCGACTCGTCCATGGATCGTGAGGGCTGCCTAAACATCTGCAGCCTATCTGCACAAGACAGAATAGCTAAAATTTGCCAACAGACGTTCTCCGTACAAGCGGCCGTCATCATCATGCCCACTATCTCAAGAGAGCTGGGAATCCCCGAAGCACAAGAACAGTGGATTGTATCGGCTTACGCCATTATCTTTGCGTGTTTTCTGCTCGTATGGGGTAGCATTGCGGACATATACGGCAAGAAAAAAGTTTTTATCCTCGGATCAGCATGGGTGACAATCACAACTGCAGTGAATCCCGTCATACCGGATGGGATTGCCTTTTGCATAATGCGAGGGCTCCAAGGATTGGTACAAGACTTTCATGTCATATCCCATGAAATCGGTGAAGACAAGGCTAAATCTTTCACAGGGGGCTGCTGCAAATGTTCCGACAGCTATTGGCATCTTGGGCACAACTTTTCAGGTAGGAAAGACCAAGACATATGCCTTCTCAATTTACTGTGAGACCCGATTCTAGTCCAGATCCGTGTTCCACATTGTCCGGCGAAGAATCGAGCGACTTTTTACTAACACCACATTCACGCAGCTGCCGGTATGCCACTGGGCAGTATCATGGGCAACATTTTCTCGGGGATCATTGCTTCGTTCTTGACCTGGAAATGGATCTTTGGAATTGTTGCAGTGCTTTCACTCGTGATCACGATAGCCGGGATGTACTTCATTCCTGTGCCCACAATTGAGCCGCCTCCGGACAACAAGCGGCAAACAGTAGACTGGCTAGGCGCAGCACTCATAACCTCAGGTCTACTATGCCTTCTGTTTGCCTTGACAGAAGGGAACGTGGTTGGCTGGTCTGTACCCATGATACCAGCTCTCCTCACCACCTCCACCGTTCTCACCGGGCTCTTCCTGCTCTGGCAGCACTACCAGGAGCACAAATCCGACCGCAGCCCCATGGTCAAGCTCAGCATCTTCACCAGTAGCTGGACCTCCAGCTCAGTCATGCTGATCATGCTCCTCATCTTCGCCTCGTTCAATGGGTTCCTGGTCTTCGCAACCTACTTCTACCAGCTACACCAGGGGCTCTCGCCCCTCCAAACCTCACTCCGCTTTATCCCCACGGGAGTCACGGGCGTGATCACTGCCGCGGTGATCATCCCGCAGCTGCTCCGGAGCAATCGCATGAGCAGTTACAGCGTCTTGATCGGCGCAACTCTGTCCGTATCGATGTCTTCGCTGCTGTTTGCGATCCCGATCCCCAGCGATACGAGCTACTTTGCTTACGGTCTCTCTGCAATGATACTGAGCACTTTGGCAGCAGATTCGAGCTATCCGTGCTTGGCGCTATATATATCCCATGTGCTGCCTCAGGAAGATCAGGCTCTTGGAGGCGCATTGCTTACGGCTGCGGGCCAGGTTGGGAGAGCTTTAGGGTTGGCGGTCGCGACCGCTGTTCAGGTTTCCGTTGTACAACACGCGCGAGAGAGTGATAGTTCTTATGAACGAGACGGCACAAGTATCACAATGCCATGCGACGCGGCTTCGCTGTATGGACTTCGGGCGGCACATTGGCTAAACTGCGGCTTCGGCATGGCTGCCTTGGCAATCGTCGTGTTCAGCTTGAAGGGGTTCGATGTCGGCGCATAAGAAGTCGTGGGTATCTATTTTGTTAAACCATTCCGCTAAGACCTGGCAGCCCTGTCTATGCTGACTCGGCTCTTGTTCATACTGCGCCTGATCTCTTGATCCTCCTGTTGCTTGTGCACATTGTCCCACCCAGGTAGCTTCACCGCATGGTCTAGGGCCACTGGCAGACCTCTGTGTCGTCCACGAATCATCATCAACACTAGGACCAGCTTGCTGCCATTGTACCAGCCCCCACAAAAACTAAATGACTGCCCCGGAAGGCCGATCGAGAGACCAATGTTGGTGTAGCCTGAGACGATCTCAAACAGGAAATTGAAGACGCTGTATGTCTCTGGTGCACCCACGGAGTGCGATGTCTCGATGATGGTGACCAAAAACAGGGCCGTGGCAATAAACCAAACATCGTGAGAAAGCTGGCTCCTCAGATGCTGTGTCACGAGATCCAGATGTCCCTCCTCCGCAACGACCGGTGCAGCAGGCCCGTCGAAGACGGGCTCTGTGGCACGGCGAGGGGGTGGCCGTGGTGCGACACCTACGCCATTAAAGTTGTTCACGCGCTTCTGAACTTGTTTGCCCACAAAGGCGGTCGTGCGTCTGCCAACGGCAGCTAATTTTTTCATCGATTGGACCGACGTAGCATGAGATATTATCGACATCGGTCTTCCTGCTGTTTGCATCATGGCGGCAGCGTTAGTTGTTGGCAGAGTGTCGCCGTCGGAGGAGCCTTTTTCGGACTCTTGATCCGCGTTCGAGTCGTCGCTGGAGGTGTAGATCCCAAGAGACCGTTCTTCATATACCTGCGTACTCAAATTAGTGTTCTCTCAGGTCTGCTGCTGATCTGGGTTGTGTCCAGTATTTGCATAGTGATAGTTTCAGCGGCGCATAGCAAGACATGCGGAAAGATGACAGAACGTGGCAACACTTACGTTCGAGTTTCGCATGGTGATGATCTCTGGATAGGCTGCAACATACATCATGAGCACCCACAGTACTTGTACGTCGAAGTACAGGCCTGATGCCGATACAACGGTATAGCCACCACTGGGTATTGCTGAGCGCAGGGTCAGCTTCTAGGTGCGGTCGGAGGCGCGAAGCATCAGTGCTACTAGTACTCACTAAAACCTTGGAAAAGCGCCAGCCCAACTCTCTGTCCCGTTGGAAACACCTCCAGTACGGAGTTACCAATGCTGAGGATCAGCAATAGTGCCCAATTTATGACCCCGAGTGATGTGCAAATTGCAACGAACGTCCAATTTGCCTTCGCGGGAAACATCAGCATGAAAAGTCGGCGTGGGTACTTCAAGATGAATCCCAGGGCGTCTTTCCATGGCAGGTACTCTGGATCATCCTTTGCCGTGGTTCGCTCCAAGATGACACTGCAAAGGAAGACAGTAACTCTGATGAAGGCCGGGAACGCGTAGTTCCCACCAAGAGCCAACAAGCTCACGACTACCAGGACGAATGCTTCCCCATTATACGCCGATATTCCAGCGTCAAGTAATGTCATGCCGGCGTTATTGAACGACGATATGGCCAGAAAAATCCCCGTCCACCAGGGGTTCTGGGCGCTGACAGCTGCGATGCTGGTGCCGTAGACGGACATCCACGCACCGAGAGCAATGGCTCCCAGGATCTGGAAAACGACAAAGTACACGCCAACGATCACGAAGAGCATTTTAAGCGCTCTGTACTCGACTCCTCCTAGACCCTCCCGTTCCTCCTCGGTAAGATCATAGAATTGACCGTTCCTTCCGACAGATTGCTTGTTGTTTCCGATGAATGTTTTAAAGTCGAAGCCTCCATTTGAAGTCATCGGGCGTTGCTGAGCGAGGTCGATACTGTTGAAAGGCCTCCTCCGATCCGTATTTGACACATGAGAAGTCCCAGTCTGTGGTCTGGCCGTCGTGACTGAGTTGTCGACCTCTAACTTCTGGGACTCCTGTATGGGTTGGAGACTTTCGTGACCGGGCTTTGACTGTCCAAGTTGAATAGCATCTGCCTCTGCGCGTTGTTGCTGCTCCAGAGTGCCTCGGCGAATCGGTTTCATTTGGTTGAAAGACGCCATAACTGAAGCCCCAGCCAATGCTCCAGCCATGCCGACGATAGTCCCCGTCTGAATCTTTCTCCTCCTGTTGCGTTCATTTTCCACAATGTCCTCGAATCGCTTTTCGAAGATGTGGGCTCGGAACCAGATAGTGAACAGCGAGATGACCACTGGACTGCCCAGGATCATCAAAAGGGCAAGTATGACCTGCTGACCAGTCGCGAGCTCGCTGATGTTGACCGTGTTGAGGCCAGAAGTCGTGAATGCCGACTGAACGAGAAACAGGCTGTCGGTAAAGCTGACGTTGCTGCTGGAGATGCTCCAGAAGATGATGGCGAAAATCAACCCCACAAAAATGAAGTACGCATGGTGAACCGTGATGAAGTTGACTGGCGGAAAATACGGTCGCATGCCAGACCATGCGCCGGCGATGCCATCGGCTATTGCTGGATGGCGCATGCGAAAATCAGCCCACGGCTGCCATGACTTGGCCATGCTTCCGATTAATGGTGCAGATGTGAAGAAAGAGTGAGAGGCATGACGATGATCTCTGCATGAATCTGTGTAGATGTCGAATTGGACGACAAAGGGGCTTCTTCAGGAAATGACGCCTGAATCTTGTGGACTGAGGCCGCCCCGGCGAACCGCCCGCTGTCACCTTTCAGGCCTGTCAGGGGCTCCACCCCGGAAGAGACAACAAACTCTCGCCTCAGAGGTTCAGACATGGGTGCGGGTGCTTCCCGGACCACTCGTTGAATGACAACTCATCTGTTACAGCAGGGCTCAAACATGAGCACGGTCCAATAAATGGGCCTGTCTTAGCTGTCGGGTGCTGCGTACCATGTAGACTTGATAGGCTGTAGGCTTGTGCAAAAAGCGAAGAATGTCCCAATTACACCAGGAAGTAAGCAAATCAAGTACTTTCTGCTTCAAATTATGAAGTTCATGTTGTGAAATGATCTTGTTTTTATAAGATTTACTATTGGATCAAAATAGGATACGCTAAGGCGGGTGTGTTGGGTGTTTCTGTTCAAAGGAAAACCGAAAAGCGCACAATTCTCAGATCCCATTTATTGATAATATAGCTTGTCTCAAGTTTTACTCATCTCAAGTGCTTTTATTCACCAAACTCTTACTCCTATCTGCTAGAAGGGGGAAAGTGATCATACCAAATGCAAGGGGGCTCTTGGTCTCGCTAGGCTGATCTATCACCGTATGAAGTGCGCCATCTGTAAGAGATGTGAATATCCAATAGGTTTTGAGGTTTCCAGCCACTTCGTACGGGGCTGGGTCACTTCCAATCTTATAGACTACAAAGTTCTTTACTTGTTGTGCTCCCTCTTTATCTTTCCACTGTTCATGACGAGGCACTAAATTTGTCCACTTTGCGCCAATGAGGAACAGACTTGACTGGCCGCATCCTATCGTCATAGTGATTTACTATGGAAGCCTCCAAACAATATCGACCTCGAAGAGCCACAGCCACCAGCAGTTGTGGATATACAGCCCCAGGTCCCGTACACCTCGGATTCATGTGACATGTGTCAGGTGGGAAAGATAATGGGCGTGTACAACTTCGACACCACAGAATTGATCGCGCCCGACTTTGAAGGTTGTCGCGCTTGCAATGGCATACGTAGCTTCAAGGCTTTCGAACCCCCTGGCCGCAAGCGTCCCAACGAAAGAGATTATTTGTGACGAGCAACGCTGCTTTGGCTGATAATAAACTGTGTATTACTGTGCTTTAAAAGAGAGGAATATAAATAAATAAATAAAAGGATTAAGGCTTTTATATAGCATAAAAGTAAGTATAGTATTCATTAATTATAAAGATTTTTATAATATACTCCTTAGTTAACTAATCTATTTATTTAATATTAAAGATTAAAGAAAGTTATTTCTAAATAATAAATAATAATAATAAGATTATAGTATTT
>JAGKQA010000256.1:0-42114 GCA_022609195.1 Plenodomus libanotidis
GATGTAGTTGGTTGAGTCTTTTCCGATAGGACCGCTTCAGCGAAGAAAAGACTCCAAGATCAAGAGGTTGAAGGACGTGAGAAGTGTGAGGGGGCAAATACGATAATAATATGTTATTTTAATAGCATTCCCATACAAACTCCGTAGTAATATGGCTTCCGTGGCCATCCAAGATAAGTAGTCGCCTCTCGGTTGAGTCTATTGGTTAAGTCCTTGGAATAAATACCTTTTGAAGCCATTTAAGTGCTATTGCGTTATTAGTCCACGCATTTTCAGTTACTGTAAATAGCCAGTCCTTATATAACTCGAATTAAAGAGGAAACTACTATTATTGTATTAATTTGCCTTTGAAAATAATGAGTGGAGGAAGAAAGTTGCCAGTAGCTGAAATACACTTAATAAAAGAAGTCCAAAGGCGAGATCCAGAGTCTTTTCTTTTAACTAAACTAGATTCAGCACTCCCAAGGACTATTCCATTGTCCCCTTAGCCTTCAATAAGACCAGCTTTATCCATATTCCACCTATTCGAAGGCTTAATCTGCTTGATCTCCGGAAGTGCGAGAAAGGAGAACCAAGACTTAATTACTTGAGTAGTAGCCCCATTAACTCTCGTTAAGTCCATTCGGAAGCTTCTTTGGGTCTTTAGCCTTGGATTCCATTCTCCTTCATCTGTACTTTAAACCAGCCGGATTTTTTAAGGATGACCTTGTGGCAGTTGAACGACTGGATCTCGTCGTCACCCTCCATGAACACAACGCGGGTGTCCGCGAAGTCGCCAGACTCGAGGTATCTGTCGTGAATTCCTGATATTAGTGGACACCCTGCGGATTAGGAAAGCGCAGGAGAAATAAGTACTGCATATAGCAGCCACCGGAGCTTGAGGCTTCCTTACTTTGGTCAGCTCTTAGCGATGCGTCCTCGTCGACCTGTCCCTTGGTAACTGCGTTCCTCTTGCTAGAGGAGGCCATGGTCGCGATCAGTAGGAGATCTTCGCAGTATGGTCAAGTTGATGCTTTGAGGAAATTTGTGTGTTGTTGCTGCTGCGCCAGATCGAATGATGTCTCGTGGTGTGAGAGTGGACGTGAAAGCGCAGGAACGGTGGCGCAGAAGTGCGTAGGACAGTAGATCCGCAAGTGAGGTGTCAAGAGCTCTGCAGGTTTGGAACGCAGGCTTTTGGTGTCTTGAAGAGATTGACAGGCGTTGCAGGTGGTTGCTACCTGGAGGCTAGGCGGACGATATTGTGTACTGCGCAAGATCCGCCTGGATGATGCTAAGGGAGGAGACGATAGGTTAAGCGGAAAGTGGATGAAGATTCTTCAGGCAGTTTGCAGAAGTTCTTCAGAATTTGCGCAAAGATTACCCGGACGAAAAGATGTAATGTATTCGTTTGTCAAAACCAGAACGTGCAGCTGAACAGCTGTCCAGATGTTTTTGTTCTAAGCTATTACAGGCACCTATGAGCATCATCAACGCAACTCAGTCTCTTATGAATCCATGAATAAATACCTGTAAGTGGAAGGCTCCTTCCAGTGCCTAGCATTTGGTACTTGGAGCCTGGTGAGACTTTCGTGTACCGAGATGTTTCACTCCCAGATTTATCATTCAGAAATCTCAGCTTGTGGTATGTTAAATCTGTAGGATCTCATGCGAACTATACTGGAAGGAACAAACTATGTGTGATACCCTGGTGTCTTGGCTTTGTTGGTCGAAAAATCCGTGGCTAGAAGGTGAAAATGCGACAAAATTCGTTCTGCAGGAACTCATGCATAGTTCAACACAGTTCAACACAAGAAATTCACAGAAGACAAATCATAATACAAGAAACACCAAAGATATCTCCATACCATCAGAATTTGAAACACCAAGCCCATCATTTTACACTGGTAATGCCCCATCTCTCCATGCTCTCCAGGCCATATGTGATTTCCATGCAAGCTTTCGTGAATTCATCGACCTCGGCAGGAATTGCATGGGTAAATAACTTATCAAGACCCTTGCCTTCTATAAACCAGGCGTTCTCTCCTTTTATGATGTAAGCCCAGGCAAAGCTTGAAGTGGCATCCCAAACACCCTGCCTAGCTGTGAACTTCATGCTTTCCGGACACACTGCCCAACCTTTTTGAAGAGCATGGTAAGTGGCATACAATTCCTGGGCTATAATCCATGTGCGTCGTAGAGACTCTGTGAAGCTCCATGCATGCCAGGTGACCTCTTCCTGAGTGATCGGGTTTCGCAATGCCTGGTCATCTGTAAGTATGCTCATGATTCCGAGACCCAGTTCTTCCGAAAGCATCTTGAGAATTTCGCCATCATCAAAGACAAGCTTGACAGAAACAGCTCGAACACTTTCTGCCATCTGATCAACCCACAACATCAAAGTCTCCATCATGCTCTCTGCCATAGCATGTTCATGAATGTCCCCATCAAGCAAACCCAGGACTTGATATGTCAAGAGGGCTTGCACTCCTGCCAAATGTTCAAACGTGCTGTGACTGTTTGGAGAAGTAAACAACTTCTCATCTTGGAGTAGCTGTTTCACACGGTCGACCAGCATATCGAACGTCATGTCCTCCGTCTCGTTTGTTTTGGCCAAATAAACAGCAAGTGCCGCATGTGCGTCCAATATGCACCTTGGGCGATGGAACGCGTATAGCTTTTTGTGGATGAAGGTAGTACCGCCGGTCGAACCCCAGCTCCCAAGGTGCCGCTGAATGTCCTTCAAATACCGCTTGAGAACCACGTTGCCATAGGGCGGCACCGGTTGTGGGGCTGCATCCACTACAGGGCTGTGCGAATGAGTGTTTTGTGAGTGGGAGACATCGGCCGATGGCTTCCAAGTCTCTGGTGACATGAACCACGCGGTACTAATAATGTCTCTGGGATGTCACCACTGACCCTCCAAGCTGCGTTCCGATGTCGGTCGACATCAACGACAAGTTGAAGTCTGTCAGCGGGCAGAGCAGCATGCTGGGGTTCCAAAGGTGTGCTTGAGGAGTTTGTGTCTCACTGTCGTCTTGCAACAGCACGAAAGAGCTTGGTCGTGCGGGAGTGTATTCGCATTGCAGGTTCCGGGAAATGCAACGGTGACAATGTGGTTTCTCCTTCCCACATTTTCGTTTTGCCTTTGCGCAGGACTCGCAAGCTTTGGTTTCTTGCATAAAACTCATTCTGAGATAAGATTATATTACTTCAAAGTCGCATTTGTATTTGGGAGAGCCTGAGTTTCAAGGCGTGAGGTCGTCTTACGGCCTGAGGAATTAGTAATCCCGGGCATGCGCTGCGGGCGCTTGCCTCTTCGAGCTACAGTAGCTGCCGCCGTGCCGCCCCTCCCCCCAACCCGGCCTCTGTCCTGTCCCTTCTGTGCACCAGCTGCGGAGGAAATGTTATTGAGAGCTTGGAGAGCAGATTTAGTCCTTGCGTTTCGACTTGGTAATCTGGTTGTATGAACAAGTGGTTCGCTGTGTCGTCGTTATATTGCTGACGTTCTATGCATGGACCCGGCGGGAAAGGGATTCTGCCCAGTGCCCACTGTAGGCGTTGGTCTGGTCCGTGTTTTAAGATACAAAGCCGTCAGCGCAGCCCGGTGGAAGAAGATAGATGTGGTCGGCTCCGATGCAGTTCCGTACGATAGTTGTGCTATGGCTATTCTTATGTGGCTCACATGCATCCTGCACAGCCTCTGCGCTATGTTTCCATACAGTACCTAGCTGGACGCCGGGCATCAAGTAGCCCAGCTGATTTTTGATATTTAGGCAGAGACTATCTGGTTTCCGAATCTGAATATGCCTCCCTCTTCCACTTTTGCTAGGTCTGGTTTCAAGCAGTCTGTACCTTTGATGCAACACTTCAGGTATCAGGCCGCTTGTGTGCCCGAAGAGAATTGCTTCACTATGCAAAGCACGACACAATTTAAATCTCCAACTGTATTCTCACGATATGTATCTGTCTGATTAGGTAAAAGCAATCACTCTACCATATCTGCTGTTCCGAGAGAATTGAGAGTCTTGGTCTCAACCTAGCATGACGAGTGCCCCGAGGAACCGAATGCAAATTGGGACGAGGTTGAGCTCATCCGACTTGTGGGCGGAGATCAAGCCGCATGTGTACAACGTATGGAACTGGGAATCTCGGGAATATCTACAACATGCGTATCCAGATTGCTCACTGGCCCTTTCACCAACTGTCCAGGTGGCGAGGAGCTTTACGTGAAGCAAAAAAGATCGACTGCAGCCTGCTGGACCTTTTCGACTTCGGAGCTATTACTATCGAGTCTTCACATGGCCATCTCTCCGAAGCCAAAGCCGAGAATTATGGAAAGAAAATAAAAGATGGGAGATGGAGCGTACTATGAAAGCGGAAACATGTCGTGTTCATGCTCCCACAAAACCATCCGCACATCCAACAGAATAACTTGGTTTGATTTCGCTGGAGCGTGCTTGCATATCCCACCTTGAAGAGTGATATCGGATACTTGTACCGAGACAGGAACTCGCCACGAGTCATACCTTCGAAAGAGTTGAAGGCCTCTAGAATCATCACCGCTGCGACAAAGAAAAAGGTCATCAGACTGAGGAAAGATTTGTCCAAATTCAGAGACTTTGGTGCAAATCAACAGGATGACGATTACCATCATTACCTGCAGCAGATACTGGGAGTAAGGATTGCTGATCCCTTGGTGTTCCAGATCGCTGCGAGATCCTGGATGGAGACTAGCCGGCGCACATGGCTGCTACACGCATCGCCATAGACCTGAAGCTGTTCGAGACCGCCATCTCAGACAGCAAGAGCCCTCAGACCGCTACTGACCCCACTGCTCCCGCAGGACTCTATTCCAAGTTCGTTGAACGTATTGCCCGCACGCATGCTCGATGCATTTCCTCGACCACAAAGAGCCGGGTCGCTATGCCCCCAACAAGATAAAACACTCTCGCGTTTTGCCGCATTGGAGTGGCGGCACTGTCTTCTTCTACGACATTGTCCAGCTGGCTTACGTGAAGCTGTCCGAATTTCTGCGCAACTCGGTCTTCCAGAGCACAAAAGATCCCAAGCGCGGCGTATGGTCCTATACTAATCGCGTTGACAAGCAGTTCACTGGCACGAATCCCAAAGACAATCTCCCTGCATCCCATACGGCCCATGCGTACATTCGTAAGTGACTTCTACTCTTTCCAACGCTTGTCTCAGCGGAAGCTGACGTTGCGGGCTGTAGATGGTTCACCACGAAAGTATCAGCCTCACTGGATGGAAATGTACCCCATTGCGAACCATATCGTACAAGACTCCAAGCCGGATGGTGACGCGTCTGCTTTCGTCGTCGAGTTTGGCGGTAGCATGAGCAACATATCACAAAGTGAGCACTGACTTATTTGCTTGCAAAACTCCACGCCAGCTACATTTTCTACTCGACTCAAGATGCTGATGGATCCAGCACAGGGATGCAAAGGAAGTTTCCGAGTACATTGACCGATTCATCCTCCAAGAGTGCCCACACGCCGTCGAAGTAGTAAAGTCCCGGGGGTTTGGCGCAGACGGACGCATCGAGCCTCGAGCATATGACTTCTTCACCAAGTAGCCCATTAAGGCCGCGCGCGTATACTACATACGTTCTGTGCTGCACAACCGACCCGACCACAAACGCTTGGAGATTCTAGGCCATCTGAAAGCTTCCATGGAGCCAGGTTATCCCACGATCTTGCTCAATGGGTACGTGATGGCGAGCAAGAATGCAAACTGGCAACCACTCAGTTTTATATTTTGGACACTTCGTTCTTGTAGTACCCACTCATGCGGTATTAGAAAGTACTTTAGCAGATTTAAGTAGCAGTAAAGATCTAGACATGTTGATGATAACACTGCCTCGGCGCGTGAGCGGTCTGAAAGTGAATGGAATGCATTGATTGCTCGTGCTGGGCTGAAGATCAGTGGCATTTTTCAGTAAGGAATTTGCACGATCTCTACATGGGAGAGACCTACGTCTCCTCAGAACGCAGAATGTGTCAATGAAATGCCTATTATCGTATTCATTGTCCGCAAGGAATTGTGCGTGTGCAAAACGGGCGAGCCCCGAATGATAGAATAGAGCCGGCATGGGAACGGGGGTCGTCTGAAAAGCGGGACCCACTTCGCCGGGGGTCCACTCCGAGGCCCGGGCCCACATTTGAGCAACAGTAAAGTCCTCGAGCTTTCTCAATGAGTAATTCCCGGAGACAAGCTTGAAGGGAGTGCTCACGAATGCAGAACTGCATAGAGTCTACCTGGGTAGTCAATGCGGATGATAACCAAATCAGCAATCTCGCCATCGTCATTGCACAGGAGTGTTTTCGTGCACACACGCAGAAACCCGCCAAGGCAAGACGCCCCCCGTCAGGTGTCGCCTATGACGCAGGCCCAGCTCACCAAGCCACAGCCTGCGCAATCTGGTTTTCCAAGTTCTCGGCGACAACACACTTCTAATAGCATCCCTCCACCGATCCTCAGCATCTTTGCCAAAGATATCATTCCACACCCAGACACAAGAATCGAGAACTCTGAAACCAAGCACGACTCGCTAAAACGCCTCCTCTCCAAAGCCACGCGCAACTGAAGACGCACTTCCACACACTTATACACAATGCCCTTCTTCTACAACAAGAGCATCGGTGGGCGCCACTTCGGCACCAACGTCGTCGCCGATCGCCATGGTGTGCGCCGCGGTCCGTGGAGGTTCTCGTTCAAGAGATTCAACTGCTTCCGCTGATGAGCATTCCGCTCGACCTTTGCACGGGCGCAATGGAGCTAAGTGGACAAGGAACGGGAACACGGATGCAAGTGGACAACACGACATACGGCCAGCGTACCGAGCGCAAGTTCTAGCTCAAGGGAATCGTGCGTGTAGGCTCAAAGAGCCTGAGAAGTGGGAGGAGCACACTGGACCCCAACATCGTAATGCAGAGGCATCCATCCGGGGGCAGCTCCATGCCGATTGGAAGCTTACGGACAAAGGCATCGTGGAGACGAGATCATGAGGCATTCTGCATATCGGGCGTCATTATTTGGGAGCCTTGGATCATACGACGGCCGTCACGGACGATCACCGCTCAGACTGCTTGACACGGGTCCGACTGGCAAAATACCACTGCTGTAATAAATGGACCTTAATTACTTGGCCTTCTGCACTTTCTGAACTTCGCTTTCATGGTAACATCAACAAGCCAACTTGTACATGTCCTGATGCCATGCAATTACTCTCCTGTGCTGTGTTACCTGCGACGATCCAGAGTCTCGCAGCGTTTGTGGCAAGACTGCCGTGGCATTAGTCTTTAAACAGAATCCTACACAGCCATGCACGGTGTAACTACCAATAGCAGTTCCGGAGGCTCAAGTATTTTCCTCAATAAGATACGATCTCGAGCCCAAGTCGTAAGTAGAAAGCCATTAACCGAACCCCAACCACACATCGCCTCGTCGCCATTTCCGCATCTTCCGCGGATAGGCCCGCATGCGCTCAAAGTCGGGCTCGAGCGAGCCCAACATCAAGACCACAGCTACTCGTCGCCCCATTCCATGGGCCCTGCCACCGCCATGTACCTGCAGAACTACTGCAGGGAGAGATGAGGGCAGGACGTGTTCGCCCTGCACGCACTCGTCCGCCTTGTCAGGCACCACCACCCTCATCCACAGCCAAAATTGCGAGCTGCCAGTACGAACGTCCATTATTCCTGCCAGCCAACAAGGACCCGCGACGTCAGGGCGAACGACTAGCCGACATTCTCCACGGCGTTAGTATACCCAAGAGGGAGGGAACAGCATGGCATTCAAAGAGCGGTGAGTTGAGGGGAGCCAAGGATGATTCTCGCGAGAAAAGGCCGGTATATGGCAGAGCAGCTGAGCGAAATCGCATCAAGATCGAGGCTGGGCCTGGTACACCCGCGCTGGCTAGCTGGGGGGACGAAGCTAGAGTCTTCTAGTCCGCATACCGGACCGAAACCGCTATAGGGCCCAGCTATAACTAGAGTTAGCATGGCTGGGTGCTGGGCAAATATGCGCGGGTCGCGCACTCCGTTGTGACCTAGTCCCGAGCAATAAATCTAGGCGGCCACACTGCATGCAAGATCAACCATCTGCAGGTGCAAATCACAGTATGTGACAAGATTGCCATGATCTAGCAGCGCCAGCGCATCCTCAGCCTTGGACCGACGTCAAATCGCTGTTCTTATACACCGGGGTCGGGTGGAAAAGACAATCAGGCCCCACCTCGGTTCCAGACCACCGGTGTCGCCCCCACCTGGAACGTTCGGTCAGGGCCCATTGTTGGGATGAGCTGACGCACCTTACACATCTGCTTTACCTCCTCCGCCGACCGACTTGGCGGGCCTTGATACATTGCGCCATGTAAGAGAACTGGCGGCTGTCGTTGCGGCATCCGATGCACTCCTGGGCGCTGGTTACCGCGCAAAACTGTACTGCGTCGTACTGGAACGAGGTAGCGGATTGAGAACACTGCAGTGGTGATTGAACCTGTCCTTTCTGCGACGAGATACTGCCAGGATTGGGCCATGGGATATAAATGCCGGAAGTCACAAACGCAAGTTGACCACATTTGCAATGTTTCAAATTGATTCCAATATGCCGGCCAAGACATTGCAACTGTGTATTGCAACTGTGGCAAAGGGGCTCGGCGCATTGGACAAGGCCACAGTCGAGAATTATAGTCAGCTTCGGTGGAGACCGCTTGAGTAGTACCGCTTGTTCATGAGTGCATGTCCCCTCCCCCTCCTGCATGCGACCTGCAGGTGGCGTACGTAGCTGATGATTAAGTGCCTGGATCCGGACAGATCTTGGTGCATATCCAACTGTGGATATGCCCTGAAAGGTCAGCGCCGAGAGAGGATAGACCATGCAGCTAAACCAATGAATCCCCTTATCGCCTGATATCGTCGCTCGACGACAACCTGGGCAGCATCAGCAGATCCAGAGCAATAAGTGCCGATGCCATTTTGGGAACGATCACCCACGCGTCTCCTGCGGGTAGATCTAATCGAGACACGTTTGGTAAACTGGGTTGTTGGATAGATCCGGAGCAGAATTACCACATAGGGCTGGGCGAAAGTTGACTTTTGCACGTTCCACGAGTCGATATGTTCTCACGGTGGTGTAGAGAACATGCCATTGACTTCTCTTCATTTGTTGAAACCTCAACTGAAACTCAGCAAAAGCCAAGCTCATAAAGCTAAGATGAGAATCGGATGGCAGATCGTCGTCAGTGTTACGCGGTTAGAGGCGCCGACGCTGTACACACTGTATTCTTGATCCTATCGACAGCCACTTTCGCACGCATCGATAATATCCACGATGATCTCGAAGAAGGTGCCTGAAGCATCGCAACAAGGCTGCCACACACGACCAGACGGATGTTGTCTAGGCTAGCGATTTTGAACGGACCCGGGTCAGGTGCGCCACACCTGGCATTGACGCCGTGACGTGCATCGACGCCGGCGCCGTACTAGACCGGTAGTGGGATGCAAGAAAGGAGCCGGAGCCGGCCTGTCGGGACCGGACCAGGGGCACGAATGGGTAGGCCAGCTATTTCGCCATGTACATAGTATAGAGCCTTGGGACAATCCGTGCACTTGCGGTGAAAGACAGAGGCAGTAGTGCGTCCGGGGTACGAGGGAAAGTTTTTAAGGATTTGCTTGGCACCGAGCGCAAACATTTGAATTATTTGTCTTCTGCGCTTGTTCCAGGGCAGAGCGTTCAATGCTTGCGAAAGAAACATTTCTTACAAGATGCAAGGTACGAACTTGGTGTCAGGAATTATGTTGTCCTTGTTTGGTGTAAAGCCCTACGTCAGTCAGTCGACGAGTGTTATCTTGGCTCGACGTGTGAACTGCCAAATACAGTGCTAGCACGCAACACAAGCCGAAAATGGTGGCAGAGTTGAAGCAGACGAAGTGCAGCTGGAAATTGGGCGTGCAGGTGCTTCTCGGGTTGCTGTGCTCGAAACCCGTATATCCTGGCGAGTGAAATACGGCGCAGGCTTTGAGGCAAGTGAGTGCTCACGTGGTGCTGAAAAGCTGGCTATCTTCGGGAACTGGATGATGTGATGTGAGCTGCCTGCCATGCCTGCCCGTGTTGTCTTGCGTCGCACGAATAGAGATTGTGCAGGATATCGCTGAGGTGGATAGTCAATAGACTACTGGGCTTGTGACGGCGCATTTAGACGACAACAACGGTGTGAGACTGCGGTAATCATAGTCGCACGAATTCTGACTGGCGCTTTGCAGATGCAGCCGGGAAACGACGGCAATCCACGATATCAATGTCACATAGGCGTCGGCCCCTGCGGGCGAGCGTCAATAGGCCTTGTTCTCGCCAGGTCTGGTTGTGGAACGGAACGTCCTGCTGGCGATTGGAGGGTCCTCACTACTGCTGATGCCACTAACCATGCAAGTCCCTGGCCCTCTCCACCCTCCCTAGCCTCCCCACGCATCGTGCAGCACAGAAGCAACAGCGCTCGACTTGAAGGTGGTTCTGCCGTCGATCACTCAGCATAATGCATCTTGGCTGCGGACTCGGCAATCGCATACCCGCAGAAGCGCCCGCTTGTGCACAGTAACAAAGGACGGGGTCAGTCCCAAAATGGATCTTTAGAAGAGCGTCGATGGCGTGAAGCTACTGTGTCCATTTCAGAGCAGGTTGGGATACTTAAGATATGCTGTGAGCCCTTTGATGAGTGATGCCACTTGGGCCACGACTCAGCAATGCGAGCATGCTTGGCCAATATGATCAAGCCGCCTGTGGCATGTGATTGCGTGTGGCTCGGTTTGCAGTACGCAGTCAGGAACTGCAGAAGAAGCGGTGGCGTAGGAGAAGGGACGCGCGGCCAAAGTCAGGTTGATTATCTCGCTTGGGGCACACAACGATTGCCTGTGTCCTGATCCTGCTGAGGTGGTGTTTTTGGACCGTTGTGGAAGAGTGTGTGTGGTGTGGCAGCCGATCCAGGCTGAAGTCAGCAGCAGTTGATGGAAGCGGACGAAACTGAAGAACAAATTCGCCCATTTGACGGAGAAAGCACAGACCAGTGCTTAATTGCCTACAAGGGCAGGCTGGCGGCGGTTTGGCGGTTTGGCGGTTTGGCAGGAAAGAGCGAGGGGCCTGGCGGCTGATGAAACCCTGCAATCGTCGTTGCACCGCCCTGGTCCCTGCCCCCTTGGCCCCTGCCCTGGCGCCTTCCCGTCCTCACTGTCGATCTCGCCCCAGTTCCAGCCCCTCACTGAAGTCAGAAGTCACTCTTCACTCCCCCAACCCTTCTGCCCTTCAACCCCTATGCCCCTTGCCGAGTCACCATCCGTCCGTGCCCGTGCCCGCCCCAAGCTTATCCATGTCCAGGGCACAGATCGGAAAAAAGCACATCGCCAACCTCATTGACAAATCTTGTCTGCCACCGAATATGCTGGTCTACCTTTTGAGATCATGGTTGATAGTCCCAGACTCAAGTGCATGGTAAAGCCCCACGAACGACAAGCTCCACTGACTGCCGGGCAGGTGGAGCCCTATCTGCCTCGGCCTCAGTCATTCCGTCACCACACAGTGTGTACCATGCCACAGCGATCATCTCAACAGGAGCATCTCTCGACCCGCCGTCGCTTACTAGAACCATTCGTTACGCATTGGACACCGCAGCGAGCAGTTCCAAGAGAAGCTCAGCACCGCCTGAGGTTGCCTCTGTGCCTCTTGCACAGCATCACTCTTACCTCTGCCAAACACCATTGCGCACCCGTTGTGCTACCACAGTACATGCGCCGAGCTATCGATGGGGTTGATGCTGGCTTCAGGGATCAGCCCCGTGTCGCGCATCTTGACATCGGCCATCGGCCAATGGCGGTTCTGTTGCTCAGCATGCTCTTCGATTGTAGACAAAGAGGCAGCCTCGCTGCCAGCCACCTGTTCCTGCAAAGAGGGGCTTTCCCTCGCTTATCCTGCCAACTTACTTAGACCACCGGATACCAGTGCACATGCTGGATCGTCACAGATCAAGGGTCCGCTGGTCAAATGGGCTTGTCCAAGTCTGTGTTCTGTGTACGCTTTCAAGTAATCTACTTCAGCTGCTACGGACATCTCCGCACGAGGCTCGATAATGCCCAGCAAATGTTCAGCCGATTGCCAGGGGCATGAAATACAACCTACAATACCACCACATCGCTATTGCTGCCGACAACCAACCATTGCAACCTGAATAGTGATTGACACTTCCGGCAGTCGATGCTCGGGCCAAGGAACGCGAATCAGAACGTCAGGATTCATCTGATAGTCGCCGCGTTCCTGTCGACCGACTCGCGGCTTCGATGCCCGAGTCATCGAAGCTTTGAAGCTTCCAACCTAGGACAGCAGCTTCGCATGTCTCTCACGGGGTCTTCCCATCGTAACTTCATAGCTTCAATCAAGCTACAATACTGAACCAAGCCGTCAAAATTCATAGCGACGGTCGATTATCTACGGCTTCTTGATACTTGCCCTCAACAGGGCTTCAACTACATCACAAGCCACAATAATATTCTGAAGGCCGATACTTGACAAAGCCTTGTCTCCCAAGTTGTGGATGCGTAAACTTCGGGATCTCAAGCATGGGCTGCTCAGTGTCATGGCGTGCGGCGGGCACGTCACAGACACCAAGCCCTTCTCTGCCCTCAACGAAAGGTCATTCAGAAAGGCGGAAGTGGCTGCGCATCAGGGTGTGGAGCGTCTCGGCCTTAATTCAGCCCGCCGTGGCCACTTCTCCGGCCTCCTGCCAGTGCTAGCTCCGTGCCAGCTGTCCATCTCCGCTCAATGGTCCCCTAAATCTGAAGCCATCAGGTCAAAGTATGGATCGATCAAGTGCGGCTCCATTGACTCGCATCGGCCACTCATGGCCCTGGCTGGGGGACCACCCGAGCTGCGAACGCCCTTCGGCGCAGAAGCTTTCTAGGTTTTACTCTGGCATCCTCACACGCTGCACGCTGCCTAGTTACTCGGCTGCACCGTTGGTGATATTCACGGTCTGGTTGGCGCTGATGTCGATCGGCATCTGGGCCCTCACAGTAGTTCCTGGACCAACAAAGTGGATAGAGGGAGCGCGCATTCACCTGCAGTGTCGTATTGTGCGGTGAAGCGACGGCCGGAAACAAGAGATGAACTCTCGACTGAGGTCAATGTTTCAACACGTGTTGAATGTAGAGAACTCATTCATGCCATAGTCGCTTCTTCTCTAGCCAGGTCTAGCAAGACCTTACTACTAAGCTGTTAAGTACTACCCAGGCACTATGACTAGCGAACTTGCCGGCCTGGGTTGAAAAAAGAACGGCGCCAACGTCAGGGACCAGCCTTGAACGTTTCATCACTCCAATCGACGGGCCGGGATCAGGTCGGTGCAACGTCGAGTTGCCACAGGGCCTTGTGTCCTAAAGTCCCCTGCCAGCCTCTTCTACTCCCGCTTTTCCAATCCGAGCTCGCAATATCCAACTCTGCCTCTCCTCAACCATCCTCCTTCCTTCCACTTTGCAACGATCAACCCACCACTCAGTCCTAGTCTCCAGCGCATCGGGTCTTATCGTCTGCCACTCTATTACTGTTCGGTGTTCCGAACGCGAAAGGTTTCTCAGAAATCACCCTGTCGGGTCCGAGAGACGCCCTCGCATCCTGCCACCCACATCTGCGTCTTATTCTCCGTATTGGTCCTGGCTCGCGCGGCTTACGCACTGAAATCCCCCACTTGGTATCCCGGGGCAGCAGACCATAGGGACCCACGACGCAGCGTCAGCACAAGCAAGGGGTTGGTGCAAGTGGATCGCCATCGCTTTTTTTTCTCAACCACCGAATCCACTCCCTGCCATCCGACATTTATCACAAAACACCAACAAAGACGTGCCTCCCCGTCATCGTCAACAGTTTCTCGCATGCACGACATCGGTTCCTGGCCGCCACTCTCGCCGCCCTCTCCCTGCCGCCGTCGCCACACCCGGCCCCTTTCGTCTTCAGTAGACACTGGCTCCGTCTGGGCACTCTTTCCAACGGAAGCTTAGCAATCAGTCCTAAACACATCGATATCCTCCCGCTGCAGCGCCCCGCATCACCCCTGTCGTCTTGTCCAACGACCTTCCCAGCGCTGCCAGGTCCTCCGTCTCAGCCTCACCAAGGTGACTGGTCTCTTAAGCGCCGCTGTGCCCTCCCTTTGGCTCTCCTGTGCCCTCCCTTTGCTTCGGTCAACATCTCAGTTATCCAAGACCTTTTGGACACATTATGGCGGCGAGTTTTCGATCCGTCAACTCCAGTATCCCGTATTTCGGCTCTCAACAAACGAACGAGGCCCAGATGATTTCATCGTCGACTCCTCGCCCGAACACAGCCCCTCAGACTCTCCCTCCACCTCCGCAGTCAACAATGGACGATGCAACAACGCCCACCAGGGCCAATTTCAGTACTGGCAGCCACTTCAGTAATCACAGCCACAGCAACGGAATGGCGACGCAAAAGCCACTGCCGCAGTCACAGTTCTCCGAAGCTGCCATGAGCACCAAGGAGGTCACTCGCACAAAACATGCACGGGCGAATTCATCCGTGTCGAAGAAATCCGGGGACTCCGACGAGATGGATGTAGACGATTCTGACAATGACACGGCGGGTGAAGAGGACTGTGGCGACTCGGACGGAGAAGACAGCGTCAATGCGGATGGAACTCGGTCTAGAAAGAAGAAGGGAAACCAGCGCTTCTTTTGCAAAGGCTACCCGCCGTGCAAACTCAGCTTTACCCGTAGTGAACATCTTGCGAGGCATATCAGGTGAGAACTTGCTGTTTTGGAAGACTTTGCCTTGTTGGAGATGCTAACAGCACCACGCAGGAAACACACTGGCGAGCGTCCATTCCAATGCCACTGCCAGAGACGTTTTTCCCGTCTCGACAACCTTCGACAGCATGCCCAGACCGTACACGTAAACGAGGACATACCCTTTGATTCCCTGGCTGCGACTGGCACGAGATACCAACGACAGATCCGAACCGACAGGGTGCAACGAGGAGGCAGGGCGCGGGCTTCGACTGCTGGAAGCGTGGGTGCTCCTGCGCGCGGCCACTCCAAGTCCCTCTCGACTTCGAGCATTGCTAGCATCAGCTCCATTGGATCGAGCTACAGTACGAGGGACGACATTCGAAGGCGTCCACCACCTCTCGTCATGGCTACAGATCCCAACGCTCGACTCTCTGTAGAATCGTACCATAGTGTCGGCTCTGCGCAGTTCAGTTATCGTGGAGCATCTCCCAGCGATTATAGCACACCAACGTCGGCGACATTCTCCACCGGGCCCAGTAGTCCCCATTGGGGCTCTGGCATCGGGTCGCCAGCCACTTCATACTCTCGCGCCCACCCTATGTACCCGTCAGGCTCGCGGACTCCAGGGCGACGACTCAGTGTTCCTTCCGGGGGCAATCCCTTCCACTCGCCCCATGGCGCGACCGGCAACCTTGGGCGCCCTCTTTTTGGCTCCGGATCCATGAATTCCTCAAATGCTGTGGTGCTAGCCTCTCCCAGCAGCGGCTACCTTGCATCTCCCACCACGTCGACAGCAAGTGCATGGTCTAGACGCGAGTCCGTGACCAGTGCTGCTGAGGAGGCATGGCGTAGGAGGACTTGGCACCCTGACAGCAGCAACTTCACTGCACCGGGAAGTCGACTGAGCCAAGTCATCACTTCGTCACAGATCAATCATTCGCATGAGCCCTTGCCGGCGCTGAATAGCAGCGGGCCTCAGCAGCCTCAGCAGACGGTTCGTTTACCAGGAATCGATTCGCTGCTTCCGAAGCCTGGCCAGCAGCTGTCCCCGCCTCCTGGACCGCCTTCACCTCGGACAGCTGATTACGAGCGCAGATCTCGTGTACCCTTATTACCATCAGCTAGTATAAGTGACGAGCGACGCAACATGCCGCAGTGGGAGATGGGCCTGCACCGTGGTCTGACCAGGCTCGACATCAACAACACTACCCCTCCGCCCCTCCGCGATGGCGCCGGCGCCTGGGCTAACGAGGTCCATCAAGCCATGCAAGCCCGCGTTGAGCAGCCTCAGCAGGCTCCACGGCCCCAGCTGACTGTACGCTTCGATACCCAGCCTCAAATCGTCAGCCGCCCGGCGCCGCCGCCGCATGCGATGTCGGGACACCCGCGTGGACATCACCACACAATGTCTGCCCCGTTGATGCCTTTCGCAAGTCGTGAGAACAAGCGTCACGGATGGTACAACGGACCCTCGACGGTTCACGAGGACAGGGTTCTCGAGGGTCGACCACCGCATGTGGACCGTATGGCGCATCCTAACTTGCATGCGTTCACCGGGTTCCCAAGTCGGGAGGAGTCTGAGCACCGACGACCCGACAATGCGGACTCCAGGCGATTCGATGCCTTGGTTGCCGTCGCTACCAGCGAGGGTTCGACCGCTACTGCTTGTTAGAAAGATCCAATGGCACAAGTGCGGGCTCGCCCACGACTTATTGAGCTGTTGTTGGTAACTGATAAGCTGATCCGAGAGCACGAAGTCACCTAAGAGAGGAGCCACATCGAACAGGATGTCATGCTGTTTTCCCGGGCGTCATTCAGCTCCCTTCACGTCCGAGCACATAGCTACACAACCTTCGTTGTCCATATTACAGCAAGCACTCAGCAGAATCTGAGAATACGAACGATACTTTACGATGACACGCTAAAGGACGAATGATACTTGCAACTATCATGAACGTCTATGAAAAACAACATGCATTGGAGCGGCAAGCATTACTATTCGGAAAGGAGGTCTTCACAAGATCACATCCGCTACGCGCCACAATTTCCTATTGACTGTCTTTTCCTTGACACTAAGCGATCTCATTGATACCAGGCTGGCGATCTACTTTTCTTTTTGTTTCTCGTTTGGCATTCGCTTCCTTTGGGAGTTCGAGACATGACTGCTTTGAGCGCGGGATAGGAGCGTTTGCTTATGTTGACATTCTGGCTGGACACACTATTTCGACTAGCTTCTTCCTCTTGCTCCTTCACTTTCGACTCTACTGAGTGTTCAGCTGCGTACCGCTCGCTGGGACACCAACCCCTTTTAAGTCCCACTCTATTTGTCGAGGCGCCATCATAGACGAGATTTGCTTTTCTCCTGTTTTGCTCAGCGTTTCGCACTTGATTAATTATGTCCTGTTTTGGTCTCATAGTCTGCATGGCACATTAAGGGGAGAGAGGTATGAAATTGATAACAAAGATCTCGAATGAAGGCGGGAGAGGACTTTAATGGTTGCTCAGAGGTGGTGAATGGGGAATGGATGGTGGCTCTTCTGCTCTGCCTTACTTCTTTTGATACCCCATATTTCTTGTGGCCGGAATCGGAGAAAGAGGAGCTTTTGATCATGCATCTTTTGGAAGAAGGAGGCACCGGAGCAGACGTCTAAGGAGACCAATGTGGTTTTCTACGTCCTTTTCCTACGGACCGGAGGGTTTTTCTGGGATTCATCTGATGCTGGGGGCTGGCAATATGAACGGGCTTTGATACCCACAGAATCTGATTTGGCTTTCTTCTCTACAGCGTTGCTTGGTTTGGGTCGGGCCCGGTGCAAAATACGTAGTCACCACTCGCGGCGAATGCCATCTACTCTTTTAAACTAAAGCCCGATGTGCCATGCTCACTCCTGTGGGAGTGAGCTGACTTTTCAGAATCGCACAACAACCTGTGTGGGCTGAATACGGCCTCCGTCTAAATCGACGTCACCGAATTTCCCGCCCGAGTGTTTATGTGGTGTTACGGGTGTGCTCGGTCGGCGCTGTTGCGGACGGGCTTCCACGTACGTGGATGTATGTGACACGATGTTGTAGCATCTGCGTAGGGTTGCTTGGAGAGGATTGTGAATGAAATGGGCGGAATTCTGGGGGAGTCGAGACTTGACAGCATCCTGAGTAGAGCTTAAGCATCGCCGTCGCCTGTGTAAGCCGAGACCTCGGGCGCATGCTGGCGCCAAGTGAACACCACCGTAAGTGCTTTGCGTATTGCTGGGTGAACGGCCCGCTGCGGCGTCCTTATAAGAATCGGTCCCGTCTATCCACACTTTTGTGAAGGATTGGCCATCGCCGTAATTCCCGCAGCCATCATTGTCACAGTACCGTACATCTGGCAGAGCCGACGAGAGTACTAGAAATGCACCAGAGCGCACATGCATGAGGGATGGGTGAGTGTAGACCGTACTTTGCATGGCATGTCGTCACGTCGCAGGGAGTGTTGAGCTCCACTCGCTCTCGTCAGCAAGGTCTGGACTCTGGACTCTGGACACTGGACTCATTCCGCCACGGAGATGACCTATAGGGAAGATTCCAGGTATCGAGGGTCAAGTTATGCTCTGGTGGAGGAGTGCAAGGTCGACAAAGTGTGGCTTGACGTCCCGGGACAGGGGAGTTTGATGCTAACGAATCAAGGCGCCTATGACGTCGGTGTGATCACCAGCCACACACCAATGACCACCTGGGCACCCATCACGCATGGCTTTGCGAACGTGGAGGGCACGTCACTTGGGACGAAGACCAAGCAAACGGCCTAGCCATAGGAAGCAAGCTGCTGGCTGGGCTGGCTGGGCTGGCTGGCAAGGCAGGCGGGCATCCAGAGCATGGTGTACGTGTGCTGGCAGGTTTCGGATGGCATGGTATATAACGAGAGCCATACCAAGCTGCGACGTCTAAGGCTGGACAGCATAACTTCCTGTTTCTGATCATTGACGCCTCTGTGCACCAGTTCACATTATCACATATCACAGCACTACATGTTGCAGTATCTCGTACTGATCCTTGCCGTAGTCGCACCTGTCATCTGTAAGTCCTTGCTCATGCTTAGCACCTTGCGCTTGCACTTCGAAACTTTGGAAATACAACGTTGCTAATCGCGCTGCTTCTCTCAAAAGACCTCATCTACATCAACGGACCTCCCCCACGCCAGCGAGACAGTCTAACCAGCATGGCCGACCAACTGCAAAAGACCGCCCAGGACGCGACCGCCCAGGTCCCGACCAAGGGCCCAGACGGCCAGCCCCTCACCAAGGAAGAGCAGGAGAAGCAGACATGGGGCGAGTACGGCAAGGAGGTCTACAACGTGCAGTACGAGCGATGGATGCCCTGGATCGAGGACTTCTACCTGCGGTGGTTCACCAAGGATAATAAGGCTAGCTACGCTACCAAGGGTGAGTTCACCAGCCCACCCAGCTACAACTCCTTCCTCGAGTCTGTGACATGTGCTACATAGGTCACTGACATATCACAGATACCCTCGACAAGTCCAAGGTCACAGGCGTAAAACAGATTGATACCCTGCAGGATGGTGTGCACGGCCTCGTCGCCGGCCAGGTCGGTCAAGATGGTTTGCTCGCTCCTGTCGGCAACGCCTTCTCTAAGGAGGGTATCAACCGCGCTGAGCGCGGCGGTAAGGGCGAGGACGGAGAGTATGTGGCCGGGCCAGCTGGCTCGGTTGTGAACCCTATTGCCCAGGGAGGACAGAAGATCGGCAGTGGTGTGTTGGATGCTGGCAAAGGTGCTGGTGGAGCCATTGGTGGCTTGTTTGGGGGCGGCAAGAAGTGAAGGCCTGACCACTGAATCTATTGAACGATGAGTCGTTTCCGAAGACGGGAGCGATGTTCGCCGCGATTTAAGCGAGAGAGATGGGGTGATGTTTCCCTTCAGTCGGCTCGGCGTTCTTTGATACTTCGGCAATCCAGCCCCTACAAATACCCCCCATGGTTTATCAGATTATTTCAAGCCTTACTTACGCTGCATTTCATGTATGGCTTGTACTTCCAAATCTAGCTAGTGTGACCAACCAGTCTTGCTTCATCTTGATGCATGGCACTTGGAGCTTTTGCGTGTCTCCACCATGGCTAGCTAGCTAAGCGATATCTTCTTTTGTGCCTAGGCAGTCTTCGCTTACCACAGGCTTTACTGCCAGCAAATTCCGGCGCAATGGCTTTTGGTGGGAGTGAAGGCTGCGGTACTGTGCTGGACTCGTCATCACCCGTCAGCGATTAGCGACGCATCGTGTGTCTCCAACATGAAAACTCCGTTCTGAGGTTCTTGCGTGCTGGGTAAGGGCCCGCTAAACATGCGCCGGGCTTGATAGGGAACCTGTCGCGAAGCGCAATACGTTCTCCACCACGAAGCCCACCAAGTCTTGGAAAACATGTTTCAACCTTATTACCCCATCCCACTCAAGGCGGACCCGATCTGCTTTCAACCGCTTCGAGTCATGACTCTAGATGCGATATAGGTTGAAGGCTACTCGACGGTACTACGAAAATCCGAGGCAAGAAAATTTGAAGTTTGGGTGTTGGAAGGATACTCTCCGTGGGCTTAAACGAAGTTTAGGGCCTCCAATATGCGAAGCACCTGGGCGGTATCCATAAGCGACCTTTGTCCGGTGCTAGCTTATTGGCTCCATAAGTGACAGAGAGGAGGACTTCATATGGGGACAGCGACTGATGCGATGTTTCAAATCATGAAATGCCATGTCAAATAGGGTGCAGCCCATCCTGTCGGTAATTTTCCAGCTTGGCAACATCGCATAGTATGAGTTTGATTTGATCTCGCACATCTAAATTCAAGATATATAGTGATACGCCGTTTTCTGTCCTGTTCTACGCACAACTCTCTCTTTCGCCCCAGTCAAGCTTCACATTCTTCTCAGTTCCGGTAACTATTACATTCATTTCTACCTTATTTCCAGTGCCAGAGACTGTGAACATTACCTTATAATTCATTCCTCTTCACTAACAGCACCACCCAAATACTACATTGTCACCATGAAGACAGCTGCCGTCCTCCCCTCCCTCTTCGCCCTGGCTTCTTGCCACGGATACGTCCAACAAATCTGGCTTGGCGACAACGTTGTAAACACCTACAATCCCTACAAGGACTCGGACAAGACCGGCATAATCACCCGCAAGTTCGAGAACAATGGTCCTGTGCCGGACGGCGAGTTTACCACCGATGCCATCACCTGCAACGTGGGCGCATCGGGTGCTGAGAATAACGTACCTGTGGATGCTACGGCCAAGGTCGCTGCTGGGAGTGTGGTCAAGTTTATGTGGACGGAGTGGAAAAGCGATCACCCGGGTCCGAGTATGTTGCGGCCGTCAAAGTTTGTTCTCTGGAGTAATACTTTTGGTTACTGACGACGCTACTCTAGTCATGACCTACCTCGCCAACTGCAACGGCCCCTGCAGTGAATTCTCTGGTAGCACCGGTAATGTCTGGGTCAAGATCGACCAGTCCGGCTACGATGCTACCGAGGAGGTTCCCTGGGCGAGTAAAAGACTCTACACGGAGAACAGTACCTACACTGTCACACTCCCCTCGACGATCGCTCCGGGCGAGTACATTCTCAGGTGAGCCCACTCCCATGACCACCTTTTACACCAAGACTTTTTTAGCTAAACATTGTGATAACAGACATGAGATCCTCGGCCTTCAGCGGACCAACACGGACGGCAATGCTGCTCAGTTCTACCCTGGATGCCACCAGATCACCATCACTGGTAATGGCTCTACTGCGTTGCCCGAGGGTATTGCGCTTCCTGGTGCTTACCAGCCCGATGATACGACCTCTGTAAGATTTCAATGTTCTTGAAGAGTCTCAGTGTTCGCAAATCATGTCGTTAACATCGGTTTAGATCTTTATGGAGTACCGTGACGTGTCTGCTGACAACCCGTACACTCCTCCAGGAGGGCCGGTTTGGGGCGATGATGGTTGGACTGCTTAGACGAAGTTTGATGGATGTGTGTAGAGATGCCACCAGAATTCTGGCAGATTATTTTTTAGATTTGTAGAGGTTCTGTTGCTTCCGCTATTTCTTGTAATTCTTCCTCCAGAGTTTCGAGCCCGGGCAAGGATTCAGAGCCTGAGTACTTGGCTTTACAACGAGTAGGCAACCAATAGAACCTTAGGTACCATCTTATTTCAACTTGGTATACAGCATCCGAATCCAGCCACGTAGCATCCCATATAACTAATCCTCAACGACGCAGTGTCGAAGGTATGTTGCCGTTGCCAAAGAGGTTGTTGTACCTGTCCCGCAACAAGATTATCCCTCCAAGCGGCGGCGAGCCCAGACTGTCTCCGTCGATTTTCATTTCCTGCCTGTTCTCCTCGGCCAATTCACCATGCGGACGCCATTGTCCCAGTCTCTTTTCCTGTGCTGAATAGCAGAGTGCGTTGTCAATCCAATCGTTGTAGTTGGGACTGTGACGGTATTACGCTTGACCATTGTGCTATAACACCAAAAGAGGAATGTTACTGTGCTACTTAGTAGCAATACAATCATGTTAAGCGCTATATACAAAATACAGTACTGTGACAGGAACCTCGTTGTGCGCAGAGGCCTGGAATGGTCGCGCCGCGTACCGTATCAACTAACTGTTCCTGAGTCTCCTCCGTCCTCGTTATACCACACAGGAGATGGAGTTCTAGATGGAGCAACGCTTTTCGGGACCGGTCATTTATGACTGATCGACTCATTAGTTGGTGAGCTACAGTGCTCGGAACGAGAACAGCCCAACACTCACATCCCTCTTCCGTTCCATTATCGTGATGAAGCAGAACATTCTCGTTACAGATGTCATTCGATGTCTTCGTATTTCGAAATCCGCCGCTCGTTCAGATCCCAGGCCACTTGTATGAGACCTATTCCGCACTGAATTTGAGTTTTGGAAAACTCATGAATGCTCACGATCTCTTCGATTTCCCACGTGGAGATACATGCGAAGAACATGCATGTGGTCGACATCATCCCATATATCTTCTTTAAGAGCTGCGTCCCCCCCCCCCCGAAACCGCAGACGTTGCAGAAAATCTGGAGCCAATACAAGACAGGCTGGATGCAACACATCTCCGTGTTGCTAAGGGTCTTTGCGGCTTGCTGCTTTGTTGATGAAGTTAGTGATTCCAGCGCCCAGCTAGCGCCCAGCTTGTTTGAGAAGCCTTATGACAGAGTTGTGGAAGTGGAAGAGATGGATGAGGTCGTTCAAGCCCACTTGATCAGGTCCGCGATCCAGGCACCTGGTGTAGCATATCTCGCTTCGTGCTCTTGGATGAAAGCCCGGAGCAGAGGTTTCGTGCGATTCTGCTGGAAACTCTCTATGCCTGAGTGATATGCCCCCAGCGCGTCAAAGAGTATGCCGTCCAGAACCTCTGCCAGAATATGTCTTAGGGTGGATAGGCGGTTCTCCAGGTAGACGCGATATAAATGTGGTGAGGCATGTAGACGAGCGCTTAATGACTTGATGGTTGGAGCCTTGGATAGTATGAGTCGCTGCAGCCCAATGGGGAGGCTTTCCAGAGAGGCTTGGACTGTTATTGAGGGGCCTAATAGCGTGGTAGAGAACATGGGATGTATTCTTCTGTTGTAAGAATGTTGTAGGTGTGAAGTCCTCCCTGGTAGCCCTGCCCGGCTTGCATAGCCTCTGCCAACATGCCTTTCGTGTCTGCCATCAGGCCGTAAACAGGCATGAGATTTTCCGCGGGCTGTTTGATTTTCATCACGCCGAGCGACTATATAGAGAACGTGAGGTTCTCCATTTCTTTACACCGCTCAAAGATTTTACAGCGTGATAAAAATCTCAAATGTAAACTCCTAGAGTGAGAATTCGGACAATTTAGAACATTTGTGTCATGTGCGTAACCCGCTCGCTACAAATGGTTGACACAGCTTGCGGCGGCTATGCGCACAAAGTGGCCGACATATTCTGCCTTTTTTTCTTCTTTATTCCCCAATTCAGTATTCTCCGATATTGCACTCCTTCTTTCCGCTCGTGAAAGCCACTTTCCTCTGGCCTACCCAGGGATGATGGACTGGACTGTGATATTCTGACGGCTTCATGTAGAAGGCCTAGACCTGAATGTATCTTTGGTATATTGCGACAGCTAACGTCCAGCCGATACAAACCAAACACGCCCTAGGTCATGTTGGACTGGCCACATTCTGCATGCCTCTCTTTACAGCTCTTCTCCTGTCTCACGCACCGCTGCGTCGAACTGTACCTTGCCATTTTCCACCATCTTCCCAATATCATAATCCCAAATAGTATGATACCTCCACGTGACCTCCCTCCCAAAAGCCACCGGGTCCCTCGCCACAGCAGGATCCTTCCATTCAAACAAATCCACCGCCTCCCTTGTCTTCTTCACCAACCACTGCGTCCTCTCATACCTCACTTTCGTATACACCGGGTACGCAGCCTTGATCAAGCTGCTCATCTTTAGTCCACCACCTTCAATCACCGCCCGTTCTTGGACCCCGAGCAAGAGCTCCGCCAACAGCGCCGCATCCTCAATGCCAAATCCGGCCCCAGCTCCAAGATGCGGGCCCACAGCATGCGCCGCATCACCCGCTAAACACACCCTCCCCTCGTGGTACCGTGGCACCGGTGCTTCACACATATCGAAAATCGCCCATTGCTCCATTTCGTTCGGTAACAAGCCCACGATAGCCCGCACATCCGCATGCCAGCCCTCAAACGCCCGCTCAGCCTCCACGCGCTTCACCGTCCGAGTATGCTGCGAGGAGTGTGAGGGGTCCGAGATCACGACGAGCACGTTGAGTAGAGAGTCTCCCGCTACGGGGTAGGTAATAATGTGCGCGCCCGGCCCGTTGTACATGTAGCGCGTGGAGACCATCGCGGGGCCGAGAGCTGTGCGGGCGAGGTGAATGGGTACGAGGGCGCGGAAGGATGTCTTGTGGGTGTATGTTGCTGCGGCTGACAGTGGCGGTGGAAAAAGCTGGCTGCGGAGGCGGGAGTTGATGCCATCGCAGGCAATGACTGGAGCGATGATAAGAATGTGCAGGTTCGAGAAGTGCAAAGTGGTGCTTGGGATCGCACATACCCGTATCAGCAATCTCCTCACTCCCGTCGTTGAATCGCAGCACAACACCTCCCTTCTCATCATCCCTGGTGCTTTCCACCACTTTATCAAACTTCACTCGCTCGTTCGGCAAAGATAACATCAGTTTTTCCAGGAGGTCCGACCTCCTGCAACCTCGAAAACAACCTTCGCCCATAGGCAACTTGAAGATCAGCTCCTTGCTCATGCCATTGACCCACTGGAAATAATCCTCGCCATTGGGATTCGCGACCTTTTCATACGCGTCGTGAACTCGCGGTGAAAGCACTTTCATCGCCCACTCGGCATTAGGGCTGAGCCCGATACCCGCGCCGGCTTCTTTAATTCCGGAGGTGCGTTCGTAGACGGTGAAGGAGATGTTGCGGACGTACAGGCCGATGCCGAGGCAGAGGCCGGTGATGCCGCCGCCGACTATGGCGACGTGGAGTGGCGGCGCGGACCGAGAGGGCATGACTTGGAAGCAGAATTTGACGAGACTTTGAGGTAGAATGTTTTCATGGGGGCTGTGAGTCCGTGGGCGGTGAGTTGGAGATTCTTATTTCGTCGCCGTGACAGGCGTGGCTTCGGTCCCAATCGGACAGGAGTGGCGGACGTCCGGATATGCGTCTTGCATATCAAGATATCTGCTCCGACAGGGCCGTCCACAACATCCAGTGTCCGATACCCGCAGGTCCTTCGCGAGAGGAATACTGATCAGTCCGCTCGTGCATTCAACCAGTCTGCCTTCACATGGAACACGTACCGGCCAAAGTCTACACCAAGATGACAGATGTGCGGAGAGAGAAAGTCCTCCTCACCGGTATGTCAACCCAATTCCTGATCCGTTGAGGTCTCAGTGCAAATTAACCACTATACGGAAATGACAGGAGGTAGCGGCTTCATCGCGACGCATGTCCTGGACTCACTCCTGGCTCATGGGTAAGCAGTTGAACGTCAGTCCACGCGGGAGCTGGATCAGGCTCCTAACAGATTACCAGGTTCTCTGTTGTGGTCACAGCGCGGTCTCACGACAAAGGCAAAGCTATCATCGAGTCTCTTACCCCAACCCTCCCACCGCATGTGTCGTACGAAGTTGTCCAGGACGTCGCTGAGGAGGGAGCGTTCGACCATGTGAGGCCAATCAATTCTAACAAAGCGTTGCAGAAATGTCTTCTAACCTGACCAGGTCTTTCAAACCACCCACAACTTCGAATACGTGATCCACGCCGCGTCGCCATACAGCTTCAATGTCGAAGACCCGGTCAAAGACTTCCTGGACCCAGCCATCAAGGGCACGACGGGTATCCTCAAATCTGCCGCAACATATGCGCCAAGCCTAAAGCGCATAGTGGTCACGTCCTCGTCCGCCGCGATTATCAACCCTTGGCAGCACGAGAAGGTGTATGACGAGAGCAAGTGGGCGCCTTTCAAGTGGGCAGATGCACTGAAGCCGGAGAACGCATATGCCGCGAGCAAGGTCCGCCCTCGGCCTCCAATCCTCGTCGCTGGTGGACCAGTGCTGACACCACCCAAAGAAATTCTCAGAAAAGGCAGCTTGGGCCTTCATGACCGAGCACCAGCCAGCGTTCTCCCTCGCCACCATCAACAACACCTACACCTTCGGCCCCATCCCAACACATCTCGCCAGCCTCTCCGCAATCAACACATCCAACATTCGCATCCGCGACCTCGTCCTCGGCTCCATGCGCAATGGACTACAGCCGACGGCCCCTGTATTCACTTGGGTCGACGTGCGCGACGTGGCGCTCGCGCACGTGCGCGCCATGACGGTGCCTGAAGCAGGCGGGATGCGATTCTACGTGGTTGGTGGGCATTTTAGCAACTTCAGGCTGGCGGAATGTGTGAGACAGAGTCATCCGGAGACTGAGCGGATGTTGCCGGAGGGTGGGGTGGATGATTTGCCTAACGATGTGTACAAATTCGATAATTCGAGGTCGAGGAAGGTCTTGGGGCTGGAGTATCGTGGTTTGGACGAGAGTGTGAGGGATACAGTGGACTCAATTTTGGCGTGGCAGGTGAAGCATACTTAATTGAGGTCATTGGCGACAATGGGAATGGAGACTTGCACGCAGAGCGTTGCTGTGTGAGACAGGAGAAAGACCCGACAGCCACCACATGAGCACCAAAGTTAGGTATGCGGGTCTGGGGTCTCAAGATCTGCCTTGAGTAGAACAGGGGCCCATGTGCGCTTTCCCAAGCTCGATGTTTGCCCATCAGGGCGACGGCGTTGGACGAACTCGGAGCAGATGCCTTTGGTGTGATCAAATGGTGATACCGGCGAGTAGAATGAGCGAACCGGCCAAGACTAACCACATTTTCATTCGTAGTGTAGCCATGAAGGGGAGAACATCTTCGTATGGCTGCTTTTCATCATCCCCAAGCTCGTCAAGCTCAGCCGGAAAGAGTGTGTCAAAAGACCATGCACTTCTTGCATAAGTGTATCTCGGAATCCCCAATCCTCCCTCCGGACGCCGATGGCAGCGCACTTACATCCTCCGCCGCCGCCGACGCTGTCTTCCACCCCCAAAGGCTGCATCCGCCATCTCCATGAGCACCATCCGAAACACATAGTCCTTCATCAAGCCCCACGCCTGCTGCTTGCGAGACCACGGCAGCGCATTCCACCCCACAACCCACACGCTGAAGATGATGCCCAGAAGCAGGCTCCGCCGCACCAATTCCGCCACCACGAAGTCCGAGAACCTGAGCGCCCAAAGCATCGCGCCCTCCAGGGCCATTGCACCCCAGAAGTACCCCGGCAGCCACAAGCCCAGCACAACCGTATCAGTCGGGATCTGTGGCTGCTGGCCCACCTCACCGATGGCGCCAAGATTCGGCACACTGATAGTAAGCGGCAGCGGCTGCACGGCGCCGGCGACGTACCAGTGCAGCACGACGGCGCCTAGGAGGACGACGGGCGACAGGACGCGGTCGGCGATGTTGGGGCCGTCGAGAGCGGTGGTCCAGTGAGACTGAGTGAACCACGAGATGGGCGTGAAGGGTGAGGCGGCGCTGTAGAGGAGGAGGCCGAGGGCGACAGCGACGATGCGCCGAGGGAGGAGGTTAGGTATGCCGGCAGCCGCGGGGCGCTGGCCTCTATGAGCGGCGTCTGCCATGATTGTTCTTGTGTGTTCGAATGCCTGGTAGCGATGGTTCGTTTCACGGGCCTACTTTTGCAGAGACTTGAGAGATGTCCGAGATGCGATGTGAGGTGATATGTGTGGTTGGGAAGGTGTTGAAGGGAGAAAGAAGCTTCTAGAAGACAAAAGCCCGATCGAGTGCCACACGACAAAGAAAGCTGATACTCGTCCTATGATTCTGGAGTCTGCTGGGCACCGCTTAGACAGTACACATTCACCCGAAGGAAGGTATACTGTATTGCACCGTTGACCTCCCACCTCAATGTGGATGGCTCCTTGCGTTAAGAATCGAGACGGCTCCTGTTCAGGTTCCGGACTTCTAGCGCTTGTGAGGTTGAGTGCAGGTGTACAAGCATGTCAAGTACAGGGCATCGAGTACCAGAGTACAAGGGACGAGGCAGCGCTAGAGCGCTGAGGGCTCCGGTCTGGCGTCCGGGATTAGGCCAGTATCCACCTAGGTACCTAGGTAGTAGATGCCTACCTAAGCAGGGACCTACTAAGTACTTAGTACTTGATAAGTAGACACACAGTCCAGGGGCTAGACTACCTACTTACTATAGTAGTAGATACCTATTTGTGAATATTGCAGGTCATCTATTCCATTTGGCAACATGTTTTGCATACCAAGGTACTAAGTAGCGTTCGGATCCGCTCATTTTCAATGCTGAACTTTGCCTCATGAATATACAATAGTACTGTATCTTGAGCACCTTCCAACTGCCTGAATCATGCCACAGAAAATACTTGCGGCCCATTACTATTGTGGGTCGGCCTGCCACTACTGTGTATTACTGTCCGTTCCGGCCGGTGTCCCCTGACTCGAAACCCACCAGCACCTGGGCCATCTTGAAAATCCCAGTTTGCTTCTTACAGTAGATTCACTCACCTCTTGCGCGAATTGCGAGATAAAGTTTACGCCAGTCTACTGCGCGACGACTTTCAAGACTTCGAAATCTCGCGATAGGACTAGAGACCACCTTGGCAACGCCAAGCGCCACCTTTACCAACCCGTGTCCTTGGGCCGAACGCATCTTCGCCCGTGGCGTTCCCGAAGCACCCCTTTCGGGGGAGCTGCCTCAGGTCCTGGCAAGGACAAACACTCCTTCCAAAGAACAGTCACTTGTGATCGTCGGAGCCCTCTCCTTCTACAGACGGCCAACTTAATGCGTGACACTGCGCAGGCAATCCGTCTGGCTGGCTATTGGGATCATGCACGTCTATTAATCGTATCTGCTGCTGATTGATTGTCAGCTGATAGTGCTGTCTTGGAGGATCGGGCCGAGATCGAGAGCATGTTATATTCGCCTCTATTTGCAGCAAAAAATTTGGATCTTCATGGGCTCATAGGCTTGCTGTAAGACAAATGTTCAGTAGGTACTAGGATAGGATGGTAGTCGGGCAGACGCACAAGTCCACGAGCGCACGAGTCCAGACATCGGTGTGCAGGAATATCTGGAATACTTGTCCATGTGATTATAATGCGTAGGTATCCTATTGCCGTGAAGCTCTATCTTGTCTTGTTCTATGCTCTCGAGACTCCTTCATGCCGCATCCTCGCGCCTTGCACAAATTCTTCAATCAAAGGAAATACAGAATGGAAATGGAAGTATGCATTGCCGTCTTCGACATGGTCGTACTGGGTCCAGTGCAACGGAATGAAGTTTCGCCCGCCATGACAGTCGAATCTCCCAGTATTCGCCTTGAAACCATTATCTAGCAGCTGTGGACACACTATAAAGAGTCTGTCAGTTGCTATCCGTCTGAAGTGACAGTATCTAGACGCTGACTTACCTCGGTCCCTGCAGTGGCTTCAGCAGTTGCGACTGGACCCGGCATGGCAACGGGCTGGGCGATCGCCATGGGTAGCATCATAGTGATGGCGGCTGAGATGAGGGTAGCGTAACGCATTTTGTCGTTTTGGCGGGTGATATCCTGTGAGGTAGAAGGTATGGTGTTTGAATCTTGATCTGATGGTGACAAGTCTGATTACAAGTAGCTGTTGCAGAAGTGTGGGATGAGGATACTTCTTCCTGAAATCTCGATGGTCAAACAGCATCTGATATATATACTCAGTTTTCCATGTAGAGGGGCTCTCGTCCAGCCCCCATCCTTGGAGGAGTCATCATATGAGCCCGAAGGGAGCATTAAGTCGAGGCTTAGGTGTCATTCAAAATTGGATTTCAAGCAAAGAGCCCAATGAGGTGTCAAAACCCTCAGGTTGCAGGGCGTAACACGTCCAGGCTTCAAGATAGCATCGGTTAAGGTAAGCCTTAACTTCAGAAATACACAGCAGAGCCACAACTCGGATCAACTTGTGTAAGAATGGAGGCTTTTGCTGCAAGTCAGCCATCAGGGAGGATCATGTTCAGCCCTATAGGGCTGAGCACGTGGACAGTCAGAAGATGGCTTACGGTCGGGGCCGTGATGAGCAGGCCCGGAGGTATGTGTGGGGGCGGAAACGAACCACTAAGAGTTCAAGACAGCTGTCGGCGCAGAATGCAGCCATTGTGTTACTAGTCCAAAATTGGACACCGAGACTAATGTTCTTGCTCGGGATTAAGGCTCATGGATATGTCTACTTTGCTCTGCGTCATGCAGGTAGGCTCCCCACACACACACCAGACTTCGTACATGCAGGAGGAAATGGATCCACAAGTGCACAGGCGGTGTCTGAAGCGGCCGCTCATCAACCGGTGATATTTTGTACTCGCTGGTAGCCTCGCGAGACCGTGGTGCACCATTGTCCCACAAACCGGCTGGAGGGGTTCATGATGTAAGCCACATGTAGAGCAGCTCACCGCTGCTAAAAATATTTTCAGGCTTACCAATTCGGTGACAGAGCCTTATCAGTGCAGACGCCGCACGGGAATTTGGAGAATTCAACGCAGAAATATCAGCACGGAAAGTAGACGAGCTTGAAGATGCGCAGTGCCGAAGAGAGCATTCCTGAGCTCAGAATTCTGGCAGGACGTTCCAGGCATGCAATCAATATTAGACTCTATGCATATGTGCGCACTTGTCAGTGCGCCAACCATGACCGAACGTCTGGATGCACTAATTGGATTGTCTATTGAGCTCAGCATTTGCCTCCAACCCCAGATTACTCATTTGGGAGACAAGTTCTTGCTGCATGGCCGCAACTTGGTCAGTCTCGCCCCATTCCCGATGCCAGCTTTGTAGCTCGGCCATCATACTCGCAACATGGGCGTGGAATCCAAGCTGATGACAACATTGCATGGTCGAAATCATGTGGCTCTTAGCCAAGTCTTGGACCCCTTCCTCGTGATAAATCCCCGCGAGATAATAATGACAGTTCAACCGTGCATTCACAGCGGTCGCAGACTCATTACCCTTGCAAGCTCGTAAAGTTTCTCCATATAGCTCTTTCAGCCGAATTGTCGACGAGCCACGGGCTTTTACTGTCTGGCGTTCAAGTTCAGCCATCCAGGATAAATGCTGAAACGGGTGGATTTGGCTTTCCTCTAGATTGTGCGGGAGCAGTGACTCATGGTAGGTCTTCCGCAGTGATGTTTCCAAGTAGTCCAATGGCAGAGACGCGAAGCCAGCTGCGTCTCCTAAGTCGAGCCATGCCGGCGCGGTGCTTCCTCTTGCCGTCCGTCCCGGCGAGGACTTATACGATTCCAGAAGACACATGTATCCACGAACCACGAGTTCTAGCAGCGACTCGTCGTCAGCTCGGTCGAGGTAATACAGAATGCGCCGTATTGGATGGTGTTCAGGCCAATCCAAAGAGTCCCCCGATGACAATTGTGCTATGTATCTGAGCAGCGCCCTGACAGTGCCGTGGAGTCTTTGGGCATCTGGAACGTTCAAAAGGTGGATCAAGATCCTGAAGATGTGGCGCGGAATAGCTGGATCATCGGACTCGAGCAGCTCTTTTAACTTGATTGGCGCCTTTTGTAGTAGAGCTAGGGCTTCAGTGTCCTTCTTCTGGACGAAGAACTTGCGAGCGGACGAGACAATGCCCACAGCGTCACCATTCTCACGCGCATCACCAGTGTAAATCATTTTGACAGCGTCGGGCCGCTGAGACCCAACATACACATATGACTGAACGTCGGCGAAGATGCGCTCGGGTATGCGAAATTCGAAGGGCGAGTCCAGGAGCAGCGAGGTTGGCGACGGGGACCCGCCTGTGCCATAGTAGCGAGCCACACAGAGTTGCGACGCTTTTTGCACGATGTTGGCAGGGATCCGTTTTCGTCTCAAGTGTGCAGCCACTCGATCTAGCCCAACCTTTCGTCCCGTAGCGAGTGTCACCTCGGTGGAGGTTCTTCGGACGTCCCCATGGCTTTCGGCATCGAAAATCAATCCCATGAGTGATTCAACCTCCTCAGACTTGACGCTAACATTTTTGGTGTAGCCCCATTTCTTGAGCCGCGTCTTGACCATTCTCGGACTTAATGAGCATATGCAGTCAGCAGCGGCTCCCGGGGGGCTGAGTGGAGGCATCTGACCCTGAATGCCAGTTAGTCGTGCTTACGTTGCGATGAAATTGTGGTCCCGCTGCATAATCTCCAGCACCTCTTTCAGCGTCTTCTCTTCGTCTATGTAAAGTTTCTTGATAGTCGGCATGTGCTTGGTCCAGTCATATCTGCTCGGTGTCCTTCCCGACTTGGCCGGTCTGGTGGGTGTCGTGGCAGAGTCACCCTCGGGGCTGGAGCCATGGTGAGAGTCGTTGGACGAGTCGGGCGAAACTGGCCAGGCATCAGATTGCAGAGAGCCGTCCGAGAAGGGCGAGATGGCTGTGTCCATGCTCATGGCACGCCCAGATGCACCCTCTCCTTGCCAATCCTGCCCGCCCGCAGAGGCGGCAAAAGGAGGGGCTGCGAAGCCGTCATTGAATGAGAACATTGCGCGACCGCAGCAGGCGACAGGCAAGAATCATGCAACTCTTTCCAGGGGCTATCGCACGGGACTGTAGTCTACCGCCGGCGGAAACTAGGAGCGGATGCGCGGGCGCGGTGGTGAGAGAAGGTGACGTTGCGAAGAGGAGTTGCTGCGCTTCTCCGAGCAAGCGGTTGGGCGCCGGACCGCCCCTCTTTTTGGTTGGCACCTCGACCAGGCGCCTGGGGGATTGTGCGACCATCGCATGCTGTGCTAGCCCTATTTCCGGTGTGCATCTGTTTACGCAGTATTGGGTCGTGTTGGATGGTCGAGCGGGCCAACTAGCGGTCGTCAAGCCTGTCGACCTGCAGGAATGTGCCGAAATCGAAGCATGTGCGCCAATTGTGTTCCGGGCAGCTCGCCTTAGGTGCCCACCGTATGCTGAAGCCTAGAAGGATTCAAGTGCTGATATGTGTGACAGGCTTTTCAGCCGCGTGGAGAGATTGGCGCGTGGCTGTAATCTCGTGCAATGTCTATGTCCGGACTCGCACTGTTCACCAACTGTCAGAACTTATGTGGCTTCGGAAGGCGGCTTGTCTGTCTGTCCGGAACGTTGCGAATGTGCACAAATTTGGTTCACGGTCGAGAGCTGTTATCAAGTGTGAACACACATGCCAAGGTAGTCATATATAGAAATATTTCTAAATCGCTGGACATTCAAAGCCAGTGACGGATAATTGCTGTATATCCAAATGCATGCAGTATTTTGTTATATCACTAGTACCTGCTTAGCCCCGATATCAAGCAGTCTTCTAAGCGTATAGTTACTCAATGTGCCGTTAACTGTGTTCCAACCTCGAATCCATCATTTGTCCATCTCAAGCAATTTCGTGCTTGTGCGTACATATCATCATAAAGAACTCACGAAGCTCAGTCGTAGAGACTGGGATCACCATGTACTCACAGAAAGATCTGCGACCCCTGTATGCCACGCGATCGACGTTGAGGGTCCACCCGTGATAATCTTCAGGGACCCGACGGCTGACCGCGCCGGGAACACTACCTACAATGCCACATCGGTACGCTAGCCCTGGCGCAACATTTTGACTGCCACTAGCTCTGTTGTCGAAACCAAATGGGAACGATAGGAGCTAGAATAGGCGATATAGACCTCGCTCTCGTATCATGCATCACGCATCAGCAGCTCACAACTCACCTGGGCAGTGCACTTACGTAAGACCGGACTTGTCCGATCCGTAGCGAGGCTCATCGCTGCTGCCCTGACAACTGTATTGCAAGTTCTCTGAGAAACAACGTCAGCAAGCATCGCGATAGGCGTCAAACTCTCCAGGCAGCAGACAATCTTCCTTCTAATTCGCACAAAAGGTCAATATCTGCTGCGTAGTATGTGGGTCACAGGCGAGTCTGGGGAGTTGAGCGAGCGGGACGCCTGTGAAGAATCTGCTTGGGTTTTCGCAGGCAGGCTTCTTCTATTCCTCTTCATTTATAATCTGAATAAACAGTATCACACCTATCGTTGATCCACAGCACTGAACGAATGACCTGCAGCACGCTTACTGCTTTGCAGAATCGACGGCACACAATTTCTTGAAATATCAGGACAATCACTCCCATGGGTAAATACCGCCCAACTGAGCATCTTTTCATCTCTGGATTGCTTGGCCTCGTCTATTCTCGATCAAAACCAAGTCGCAGAAGACTACGCCGGTATAGGAACACAGACAACCTGAATTCCCCACAAGGTTCTTCGGACGTTGCTCCTTGCCAATCGAATCATGCGGCAATGAAGATTCCGCATCCAATTGCCGGTCTTTGGAGTCTGCCTTCAATACACCATGGTTTTCCACAGTGCTGAGAGCTAGAGTCTAGACGATATATCTATATGACTTGATAGCAAGCCGGGTCGGAGTATCTGGCCGGTCGACTGAGCCACATTGACTACTCCGCCGGGAATTCTGAACACGATACCAAGTCGTCATGAACACCGTCCAGAAGAAAGCAAGACTATTCACGTTGAAGTCAGCAAGATGATAAGGGAAGACATTAGTCAGGCCCAATTGCTAACGCACCCAGTGAAGCCGATCAGGATGCTGTGTCCTTTGATGTACCGTGGGCCATCGGTATTCAAGTAGACGTAGGATGCCACAATTCCACCGCAATTTCCGCCCATCACCTGCATGGCGATACCCACAGCTCGCTTGCCCGAGCCCTTGATGTTGCCGCTGTTCCATGCCATGCTGAGGGGTATCTGGGGGTAGATGCCAATGGCTGCCAAAATGAGGCCGCCGTATTGTGCCGCGACACTTGTTGTTCCTGCCAACAGACCAAAACCGGCCAAGGCAACGAGCTGGAACGCAAGCAGGAAAATTCCGCGCTGCTTTACCCTGTCCGCGAAGTAGCTTGCACCAATAGTGAAGACACACGCACAGACGTAAGGTGGCACGCTCATCAACTGTGCATTGTTCGAAGTGTAACCCATACCTGAGGAAACATTAGCAGAGTAGCATTCAGCAGTACTCAGAATCATCCACATGTACCTTTGATAATCGTTGGTGAGAACAGCGAGAATGAGTAGATGGGGCAAAAGCCTGCCAAGAAAATCACCATGTGTATCCAGATTTTCCAATCTAGAAGGGCTTCGATCAATAGCTTCTTCTGAAAGCCCTTGGTGTCCTCGGAAGTCTCTCCCGAATCTTCTCCTAGACGTCTCAGGATCTCAGTCGTCTCTGCGGCGGTTAAGAATCTGGGTTTGTGTTGCGGGTAGTCCTTAATGGCCCAGAAGGATATTGCGGACAGGCAAATCGAAATTAGTCCTTCCAGAATGAAAATCCAACTCCAGGCACTCAGGCCGCCAAGTCCATTCATCTCAGCGATTCCTCGTGCCAAAATCCCACCGAAAGCGCCTGCAAGTGTTGCTGCAGAGAAGAAAGTTGCCATACGGATTCCGCATTCCTCTCGTCGGTAGTACTGAGTAATGTAATAGTTTACTCCTGGGAAAAGGCCGCCTTCACTGAGCCCTAGGAATACACGAGTTGCCATCAGACCGCCATAGCTCTTCACAAACCCTTGCCCGATCATGCATGTGCTCCAACACACAAAGAGCAAAGTAATCCAAATCGAGGGTCGGAGCAGTTTCATCATAACATTCGATGGAATTTCTGCGGCGCTGTGCGAAGATAATGTTATTATCAGCTTGAAACCAACATGGAGCTCTACAACCTACATATAAAACGGGAACAAAATTGCCAGGCAATCGTTATACTGGAGACCGTGTAGATCCAGGTCTTGTTCCAGGTGATCAAGACGAGCGTTTCCGATGTTGGTGCGATCCAGGAAACACAAGCTAAGAATTCCAGACACTGTCAGCAACTCGGTTCTTTTCGCAACGCACTTGAGATATCCTCACAGATAGATGAGTGACATGATCGGAACAATATTCAAGTCAAGCTTCCAAAGAAGCCTCATGGTGGCCTTCGCGTCCCAGCCTGCGGATTCAACCCTTGGCAAGTCCCGCGAAGCATTCTCAGAGTCCACGGCCACTGCTTTCTCTTGGGTACTGATCTTGGTGTGCATTTTGCTGATTCTGCCGTGCACGACCAAATACAGACTTGGAATAATTTACAAACCCAGCTTAGCTCAGTTAAGACTTTCGAGGCGAGGGCTTGGCTCTTATCGGGCCCCTTCTATCCCTAGCTTCCAACAACGATGCTGAGAATATCTTCTAGACTGCTTCTTAATCGCCTTGGCATAATCAGCCACCAAGGATGCGCGCCCACACATTGCCTCACATTCCACAGCGAGCTGCAGGTGAGCATCTAGACTGCATGTCCTGCAGCTGCCCGAGATGTAATAGGTCTTGGATAGTTCAGCTTATTCTAGACTCAGTAATAGTGGACGCCCCAAGTCTTGGCAGCAAGCACATTGGTCGAGATCAGGAGATTCATCTTCTCCTTAAAACAGTAATCAGATCGTGCTCGTTAGCAGCAGATATCAGGAAATGCAGAATCCCTTGTTACTCAAATCAGTTTGGCATCCAACCTGGTCGGATTCACTAGTAGCCATGAAACTGTTGTCTGTGCTCTAGTCTGCTGACACTATTCGCATAAGCAGCGATGCCCACCTCGAACCTAGCTAGAGCTTTAGGTCAGCATAGATGCTCTTTCGCCCAATGAACGCCAATATCGTCGCTGGAATTTGAAGCTTTTAAGAAGACAAGTCGGTATTTACTTAATTTCAAAAGCAAAGTATGTTTTGTTTGACAAATTTAGGCTTGTGTACATGAATAGTATTTCCATATGTTCCGCAATACACCATAGTACAGTCAAACAGCTGCTGATCTGTGAAGTGACTTTTGTGGCTTGATGTCATGCACACTCTACTTCTCTCTTTGCATTTCAAATAGCGTATTAAGTCTCACAGTGTCAAACAGAGCCGAATTTGGAAATTGTGGGCTGGAATACGTAATCTTAGGCACTGTACTTACTAGGTACTACCTACATTGTAGGTATATAGTGCCTTCCCTAACTCTATGCAGAAGGACAGCTGGAGCAGGACAGTAGTTCCCTTGTTAATAAAATATCTAGCAATAGAACATTCCCCTCAAAGAGCACACATTTTCCCGGCCAGTGACTTTTTTAGTAATAAATCGATTATAGAATATAAAATACCCGATCTGGAAAAATTCTATTGTTGGGGGAGACGGGGTTTACCGGCCATTTTTGCGTAACATTTCGCCTATTAGGGGCTTGAGTTCGGGCGCTTAGCCGCTTATCTTTTTTTATATATTAAAGACTAATTTCGGGCAAGTAGCTATACGACACATTTCTGCTAGATTTTGGTGCTGATGTATCCGAGATACATTGGTTGCCCTAGGAATAATATGAGACTCATCTAAATATATATTATTCTGGGGAAATATACTACTTGTGGTGACGACTAGGGAGGGGGTCCCACCGAACATCAATTTCTTGACCTGACCCTTATGATCGAATAGTGGGCTGTGTTATGACCCAAAGGACCAACTGAAGGTCAAGGAACAGGCCAGCGGTCAGCTGCGCCCTCAGAGCCTGATGTCCAACACATCATGCGGGGAATATCTCTTAGGTAAGCAACCTAGGGTTAGGGTTAACCAATGGATCGGTAGGATCGTAGCGATCCAGGTGATCCAAAATCGGTGGGATCACAGCGATCCAACAGATCCAGTACTGAAGATGGTATGAAGGATATAGGGTATAAGGACACGGTCAACACCAGATAGATAGCGTTTCCTTCATAGCTCTTCAGTTGCCAATCTAAGTATTCAGTCCACACACCTGAATAGCCTAATGGCTAATGATCAGCACTTGCACGAACGCTTCTCAATATTGCCCCAGTCACCTCTACTACTGTATTGCTAGCACAAACCCTCTGACACTTACTATATACTCACGGGTATTTAGTGGGATCATCACAGTTGCTATCCAAGCTATCCACGGATATATTGGATAGGTTGCTATCCAAGCCATCCAACGCTAAAGATAATATAAAGGCTATAGGATATAAGGACACGGTTAGCACCAGATAGATAGTATTTCCTTCATAGCTCTTCAGTTGTCAATCTAAGTATTCAGCCCACCCTGAATAGCCTCACGGCTTCTCATTATCACTTGCACGAAAGCACGCTCTCAATATTGCACTCGTCACGTCTACTACCGCATTGATAACATAAACCCTCTAACACCTGCTATATACTCACAGGTATTTAGTGTGATCATTACATGAGACTTGGGAACTCAATAATCTCTTCTGTATAAAGGCTGGGCGGAAGGATTTATTAGCTTTTATTAAAGCTACTGGACGGCTTATGGATAGTAATAAGGCCAATAGTGGTTGAGGCTTTTTCTTTTATTGTTCTACTGGATTTTAGCCTTGCGGATGCAAACGGTCTTCTTACGTTTTGAATCCCCGTGGAGAATATAGTATTAGTAGGATATATAGGTTGTCTCTAGACTGGGGGGACTAGTCTGTTAAGGGGCGGAAATATCTGTAGGTTATAGAACTAGTAGCTTTAGATAGCTGCCTTGCCATGGGCCTAACGGCCTCGATGTAGGTAATAAAACAAAACAAAAATTGTATAATATCGTATATCGTATATCGTATTCCTCACCAAAAAGAATCATCGGTCGCATAGTGCTGTCATATATCGTGGAAATGTAGTATATCTGGAAATCGTATATCTGGTGTACCCACTGTAATGGCGGTTGACTTCGAAATCCCCATTCCACTTCGCGCAACTCGGTCCACTTGTCGTGAACAACGTTACCGCAGAGACAAGTCAAGGCTGGTCGGGAGCCGTGCTCACTCCGCCTCCCACCGGCTCGAACTTCACTTCTGCAGTTGGCACCTTTATGGTCCCCAGGCCGACTGTTCCTTCCGGCGGATCTGCTGATCTCAAGTGCAGTGGAGCAGCTTGGGTTGGCATTGACGGATACACCTTCAATTCGGTCCCTGGCGAATTTGTGCCATCCATCACCCAAGCTATTGTCACCTGGAACGTCCAGAATGGCAGAGTCACGTACCAGCCATGGTATGAGTGGTTTCCTGAGCCGGTCATCTATCTTGATGGGTTTGTCGTCAATATTAAGGACGTCATTACTGTGAGTATCAAAGCTCCTAGACCGAGAAGCGAGGCGTTGTACTAGACAGCAAGTTTTCTTACCCTACCTCCTACAGGCTGCAGTGTCTCGTGTGAAGAATTTGCCGTGCAACAGTCCTTACTCTTCCTCTCTGGCTGCTAGTCTTTGCGCAGACACCTCCACTGGCAAGAAGGCGACCAAAATTTGGACGACTGACCAGATGCCCTATTCACTTACCGGCACTGATGCCGAGTGGGTGGTCGAGAGGAGGATGGCGATTTGGTCAACCTTGCTGATTTTGAGAGTATCACCTTTACCAAAGCCTCAGCCACCACAAGCAAGGGCGCAACTGTTGGTCTCTTTGGTGCCCGTGATCTTCTGCTCCGGTCAGCCGATCAGGTAATGACCAATGTCACCATAGGAGGCGACGACAAGGTCACGGTTGAATACGTAGAAAACGTGGGGCTGTGAAGAATAACGCTTCGGTGGGTCAAGACCTAGATGCGAGACCTTCCTACGATGAACAGGGTCAGCTACTTGTCCACGCGGGCTTGAACTATCCTCATGGCACTGGAACTCCCTCAAAAGTCTAGTTTTATCAACATAGTAGCAATGTAATAGCCCGGTATAAGTTGAATGATAGGGAAGTGGAACACCCCATGTAGTGAAACACCTTAAATGACACACCGCCTTTTGACCACCAAACTAAAGAAGAGAATAACTCGCTCAATTTGAATCCAATTAACTTCAAAACTTCAATACTTCTTATTATAACCTCATGAAGTCATATGCGGAAGATCAGATCGCTGCGGCACTCGCGGATGTTCGAAATGGCACCTCAATTCGACAGGCTTCGAAAGAGTGGGCTATTCCATCAACTACACTTCACAATCGAATTTCTGGACGATTACACGAAATATAGCCCACCAGTCAGAGCAAAGGCTTTCGATCGATTAAGAGGACAAACTAACTAGTTAGATACTTTCCCAAGCCAGTTTAGGCCTTCCACCAACCCATTAAGAGTTACGAATCTTTGCAGAAAGAGTTCTCCGGACCAAAGGGGACTCAGCACGACTAGGAAAGCAATGGGTTACCGCTTTTCTAAAGAGAAATCCAGTAATAAAGACCCAAAGAAGCTTCCGAATAGACTTAAAGAGAGTTAATGGGGCTACTACTTAAGTAATTTAGTCTTAGTTCTCCTTCCTCGCATTTCTAGAGATTTAGCAGGTTAAGCCTTCAAATAGGTGTAATATGGATGAAGCTGGTCTTATTGAAGGCTAAGGGGATAATGGACTAGTCCTTAGGAGTGCTAAATCTAGTTTAATTAAGAGAAAGGACTCTGGGTCTTGCTTTTTTTATTGAGTATATAATAGCTCGTAGCTACTCTCTTCCTCCACTTATTGTTTTTAAGGGCAAATTAGTATAATAATAATCGTTTGTTCTTTAAATGGAGCCGTATAAAGATTGGTTATTTATAGCAACCGAAAACGCGTGGACTAATAACGCAATGGCATTTAAATGGTTCCAAAAAGTGTTTATCCTAGGGACTTAACCAATAGACTCAATAGAGAGGCGACTACTTATCTTAGATAATTACGGCAGCTATATTACTACGGAGTTTATGTAGGAATGCTATTAAAACAATATACTGTTGTTGTATTTTGTTAGAGACAAGCCTGGTATCAATCACTAAAGCCAGGTAGAAGAATTCAATAGGGGTAGTTGTAGTATTGATGCCAGCTGTCTCCTAGGTACAGAAGCTGATTCTTGCGAAAACAAGAATCAAGAGCGAAGTCCAGCGGAGTTCAGGCTATGAGAAGGTGAATCGCTAGCGCACCCTACAAGTAGCCTTGGCTATAAGTTCATGTACCCACAATCCGGCCACCCCCCCTAGTCGGCCACCCCTGAATAGCACACCGCCACTTTAACTACCAACCTTCAGAAGAGGACAACTCGCCCAATTTTAATCCGTTATACTTCTGGTTTTCAGTAGATCTTCATCATATCCTTATGAAGCCTTATACCGAAGATGATATTGATGCGGCCCTTGTGGCTGTTCAAAATGGGACATCTGTACGCAGGGCCTCGAAAGAATGGGCTATTCCAAGGGCTACACTTCAAGATCGACTTGCCGGAAGACAACCAAGAAGAATCGCCCATCAATCAAGTCAAAGACTATCTATCCATTAAGAGGACGAAATAGCCAATTGGGCCATCTCTCAAACCAATCTAGGCTTACCACCGACCCACGAAGAGTTGAGGACTTTTACTGAGAGAGTCCTTCGGACCAAAGGGGACTCAACACACCTTGGAAAGCACTGGATGGCTGCTTTTCTCCAAGAGGAATCCGAGGCTTAAGACTCAACATAGCTTTCGTATGGACTCAAAAAGGACTAATGGGGCTACAACGGAGGTAATCAAGTCTTGGTTCCAAAGGTTGGCTATCCCAGAGATTCAACAGATCAAGCCGGCTAATCGTTGGAATCTGGACGAAGCGGGTATAATTGAGGGCCAGGGAAGCAATGGATTAGTCCTCGGAAAGGCTGGATCCAGTTCAGTTCAAAGAAAAGACTCTGGTTCCCGCA
>JAGKQA010000257.1:0-42106 GCA_022609195.1 Plenodomus libanotidis
TGATATTGCTCCCCTGTTATCTCTACTACCGTATTGCTAGCATAAACCCTCTGACACCTTCTATATACTCACGGGTATTTAGTGTGATCATTACACTTTTATTCTCTAAAGAACGTTTTAGGCACTTAATTACCTGTATATATATTACCAGATTATATGTATAGGTATATACTATACTAGTACCATCAAGCAATTTGGCTATAGGAACCCATTAATATGCTGTTTTAGCTAGATATAAAAGCAAGCAATCTTATATTCGGAATCGGGGATAATTCTGTTTTTATAGACTTCGAAGAAGTAGAGATTCAGAAGCCGTCACTAAGAAAAGAGGAAGTTGATAGTCGAATTATATATGTCTTATGGGAGCTTATAATGCCTAAGGAATAGGGCGCTCTAGTGCTATGTGACTTCGGCTTAATAATACCTGGCAACGAACCGTATATAGAGGACGTTTAGCCCAATGTCTACTATATACTAGAAGTTATACTCGAGATACCTTAGTTATATAGCATTAACATTTAGAACGTAGGATGTATAGTTAGCTAGTGATCCTGGACTTTCAGGCCGCTTTTAGACGTATATTTAGTGCTTATAACTTGCTATATAGGTTTGGGACCCTTTTTAGGGAGGTTATCTCTTTACCGGACATGATATGGAATATAAGACTTATCGCAGTCGAGCGCATCTTGCGGAAATGGTCGCATTCCTTAGTCCTCCTCCCTTTGGTCTTCTATCCTAAGGGAAGTCAAGTAGCAAGTTCTTCTCAGATTTGAGTAAGTCGCACTATTTATGCCATTAAATTAATGGCCTCCATGGCAATATACTTACTTGAGTATACGACGCAGGTCAATTTTCAATAGGAATACCGCTACCCAAGTCGAAATTACTTGCAGATAGGGCGAGTGGCCTCGAAGGCGAAGGCGAGGATAAGGAGCTATTCCTGAGACTTATGCGGAAGATATTGCAATGGGAGCCGCATAAGTGGAGTTCTCCATCTAAGCTAGCAAGGGATAAGTGGTTGCAGAGACATCTCTGACCACAATACCAGTAATAAAGGCGCCAAAACTACTGCGAAAACGCCAGCGTCTATGTAAGCCATTATATGGCAAACTTGAACCTGACTAAGTAATCCTCGATGTTATGGCTGCCGGATCTGCTGAGTGTTATTGCAATCCTTCGGGCCTACACCACTTGATTCTCGATGAAGTCGAGACTGCTGCATTTACGGGATGATAAGTATTGCAGTCCTTCGGACGCAGAGCGCCTGATTTTCAATATTTTGGACTGCTGCTTCCAAGGGTTGCTTGCAATCCTTCGGACCTGCTCGCACTTCGTCCGGACGGCATCAATATCCGGCCGATCACGGAATCTCATGCTGCCAATCAAAGCGGGTAGCCCCGCTCAGCATTTTGCTTCACGCCTCTTCAGGTTGCCCGAATGACTGGCTGTGCGAGGCGAAACGTACCAAGAGTTGTCGCTTCGTGGATTGAGGTGTGTGCTGAGTACATTATGGTGAGTTCCCCTTCGAGGTCACTGCGATGAAATGATAAGAATATTGACTTTTCTGCTGGCAGACCTTAGGAGACTAAATTTAGTCCTCTTCTGCTGGCAGACTCTTCACAGCTTCACAAATGCTTTGGAGGCTGAAGTGCGAGGAGCGCTGTTTCAAATTCATAGTGCTGGCATACTTCATAGGGATGTGGCTTGTTATGAGTCATGGGCGCTGTTGAAAACGTCGATGATAGCTATATTGGATAAGATATGTGCAATACTCAAGGAGGCTGAACTTCTGCCCGTACAAGAGAAAAGCTTCCAACCAGCTGGAGACTGCTGTCACCTGGAGAATTGCGACCCGTCTGCGATGCCACGCTCACAGTACACGAAAAGAAAAGAAAATCCACAGCCCTCCCCCCCTTTCAAGCTTTATTGGGCCTGGCATAAAGTAGTTCCTGCGATATACCTAAGTAGGAACAGAGGTAGGAACTGAGCTGATCCCGAGAACCTGAACAACCGTGACGGGTGCCGTTGTAAGGCCGCCGTTGTAAGGCCGCCGTTGTCACACCTAGGCCGACCGGCGTTGTCAATGATACATCCCCCCTGACATGTATATAGCGTCTCGACACCGCCAATGCGACCGTAATATTGGCCATTACTATCGCAACCGCGCGTAGGCCTGACCTCCAAGTCTCCGGTCTCTCGAGGCGTGCCCGGCATCTTGCCAGGAGCAGCCAGAGTAGAGTAGGCCATGAAGCCCGCAAATGTAAGAAGAATGGTTTTCATGGTGATGTTTGAGTTGGATTCTATTGTTTGAAGATTGTGCGTGGGTAGGAAATCTGATACATCGATATGGCTACTTGTGTTGGACTTTCATGGCTCTTATGCTTCACATGCGCCCGCCTGTAGACATGAAAATGGCATATTTTGGGGGAATTGAAAATAGAAACTAGGAGTTGAAACGCTGTACAGTAGCAAGTCTCGAGGCCTAAGGCCATGTATGGTGGTCCTAAGCTAGCCCCACACTCGCCCGCGATTTTAATTCAATGATGATTTGATTCAGTGATGATTTGCATGTTAGAAATCAGCATCTTGCGAAGTTTGCTCTTAGTATTCCCTGAAGGGTGGCCCGTTGACCAGGCCACTCGGCCAACTTCGCCCGGTTTACTGCCGTTAAGCCTTCCCCAGGGCCGCTTGCTCTCGATATTTAAATATTACGCGTATTTTATTTTAATACAACCAGGAACTGCGCTGGACATGACGTTTTTCCAAGAGGCCCCTGCGGCGCGTCAAGTCATAGTCCTTTGGGGTCCGCGGAGTTCGACGTCGCTACTATGTTTTGCCGAATTGATGACCTGCGCAAGCTGGTTGATGCTTAAGAATACTAGTTATATTCTGGCCACCCAAGGCCGATGGAACGTGTGCGTTCACGCAGACATATAGCTTCAGCGACACCAGGACGAAGCAGACGCATTCCAATACGAGAGACATAGCAGGTCCAACTTTCTAGAGAACATCGACACTGCACGATCTCTGAAGCTGGAAGACTCTAGAGACAGAACATTCGCATTCCTCTATTTGGAAACTTGCGATACTACTACAGATGTTTTGAACGGCAAGCCAGGGAAGCCAGTCGTCAGGATAGAGCCTGACTATACGAAGTCGACAGCGGCCGTGTACACGGACGTTGCAACACAATACTTGAAAAATGGGACATCCGACTCTTGAATTTCATCGAACATACATTGGAGACTCTGTCAGATATAGATTTCCCATCGTGGGTGCCTCGATGGGATGTCTATCAGGGTCTCAGCGTATCAGAGCCTGAATCACGGCTGCTGTGTGGGTACATCAACAGCGATGCTGAACCCAATGTCGCGATCACTAAAGACAAAGCTCTAGTACTCAGAGGATTTGTATTTGATCGTATCGAGGACTGCTCACAGATACTGGAATACCCAATGAACCTAGCTAGGCTAGCGGATATCGTAAAATCGTGGCAGATGCGAACACCGCCTTGGCATATTCAGAAGCTCACCGAGAGCTGCTCTTCTTAAAGACGCTCTGTCAGGGTTGCATTAGAGATCCCAGCTCTGTTTGGGCGCGGGAAATTCATGACCTTGTTCGATATTTACATGACATGAAACTTGGTTGGAGAAGTGAGATGCAAGAAGAGCATTTTCTTTTCTGACCTGGTTTTCAACAATCTCTTCTAGGCGAAGAGTTGTTTGCACGGCTAAGGGGTACATTGGGGTTGCACCACAAGTCACTGAGCCAGGTGATCGGTGCTGGATCCTATCTGGCGGCAGGCAGCACGCCTTTCACACTGCACAGACTTGATGGAAAGGTATCCGACACGAGTCAGCGATTCTACCAGCTCCTTGGGGAGGCTTGGATAGCGGGAGAAAGGTCAGGATCATCTGAGAAAGACCATGTTGAGTGGCCGGTCTTATTTGGCAGTGATGAAAGCAAGGAGCGTCTAGAATGGGACCTTGACGAAGATATCCATCTGGTCTGATTGCTACTTTATTGCAGTGGCATTAACAGACTAGGTTTCGAGTCCATGACGACACCCGACTGACAGGATCGGACTATTTCAGCCTCGCGTAAGGTCTCGGGAGGCGTATTCATAGTGGATTATTGGGGTATGATAGGTACAGGATGCGTTCCGGGGGTTCAAAGGCGCTAATGCTTTCTCCATGTCACCAATATTCGCCGCCTGACGTTGATGCTCCTTGACAGCTGCAGAACCTCAACTTCAACTTTCTGCTTGGTTCTCTTCGACCTTTTCTCAGTGCCTAGGAAGAGCGCCTAGGAAGAGCGCCTTTGTCCCACTGGCAGTACAGCTCATCATGGCTTCCACGTTGGCCATTCTCGGGTCACTGGTGAGCGTCTACTGCGTCTCACTCGTATTGCGTCTCCTTGTGAACCTACACCGTGTCAGAAAGCTGGGCATTCCCTACATCATCATACCTCTCAACCAAAACGCTTTCATCTGGATGATTGCATCAGTGCCCCTACGTCCATGGCTCGTAAAAAACGCGCCCAGGTGGGTGTTTGACCGACTCTCCCTCACCATCTACGGCTTCGAATTCCACGAGGGCATGCGTGCATTTGAGCAATACGCTTCCCCGCAGGGTAACGACAAATCGTACGCCATCGTCACGATGGGTAAAATCGAGATCCACACAAGGGATCCGGAAATCGTTGCTGAAGTACTGCACCGACCCAATGACTTTGGAGCCATGAAGGAGACAGAATTGTTCATGAGCAAGTTCGGGCCGAATGTGTTCACAAGTGCTGGACCATCGTGGGTCAGGCAGCGTAAAGTTGTGGCCAGCGTGATCAACGAGCGCATCTCCAAGACCATTTTTGAAGAAAGTATGCAGCAGACACAGGGACTTCTCGACGAAGTTGTCGGAGGTGGTGAAGCAGGCGAAACCACGCGAGTCTTCGACATGATGAAGAAAATCACCATTAACGTTCTGAGCGGCGCAGGCATGGGCGCCAGCGTGGACTGGAACAATGTTGAGGAGAAGCCAGTGGCGCCCTACAAGCAGACGTATATGGAGGCCATCAACCATATTATCGCCGCCTTCGCCGGGACTATCCTTTTACCAACGTGGTTCATGCTAAACTACCCCAGCTTCTTGCCTGGCCACGACTTTCTGAGGTCTATTGGAATTGCGATACAGGAGTTTCCTGTCCATACGCGCATGAAGCTCGAAGAAGAACGCCAGCGGACTCTCGCCGCGCACGGAAAAACCAGAAGCAATATCATGTCGCAGCTGCTGCACGCATCGGAACAGGAAGGCGGCGGGGCCGCTGCGAAGGGTGGCCCAACGCTTTCCGAACAGGAGGTGGTCAGTAATCTGTTCGTTTTCACCGCAGCCGGCTTCGACACCACCGTGAATACACTCTCCTACGGTCTCACAACCCTGTGCCGCCACCCCGAGTGGCAGGACTGGCTCTTCGAAGAGATCGACTCCATCATGCCTGCGAGCGATGGAGCCTCAACCCCGTCAGACTACACAGCCATCTTTCCGAAAGCCATCCGCGTCCAGGCATGCATGTACGAAATCCTACGTCTCTTTCCACCCCTGATACATATGGCCAAGACGACCAAGAGACCTCAGCAAATCCACACCTCGGAGGTTTCGCTCAAGCTTCCCGCGAACACGACGGTCTACGCGAACAATGTGGGGGTGCACATCGATCCCGAGGTGTGGCGCAACCTGAACCTTCACGAAGGTGAGACTGCTAGCGAGACGGATGAGCTGGCGTTCCGGCCCACGCGGTGGCTCATCCCTACTGCTTCTTCGAACGCAGCACATTCGCAATTTTTTAAGGCGCCGAAGGGGTCGTATGTTCCGTGGTCTATAGGACCAAGGGTATGTCCTGGCCAGAAGATGGCTCTGGTCGAGTTCACGGCGATCTATTTGAGGCTGTTCAGGGCGCACAGAATCGAGGCTGTGGCATTGGAGAAGAAGGATGGGAAGGTGGAGACGAGTGATGAGATGAATCGAAGGCTGGACGGCAGGATGAGGGATAGTTTCCCTATCTTGACGCTGCAAATGAGGGATGTGTATGGTGTTGCAGAGAGTGACGAGCGAGGGCTGAAGTTGAGGCTTGTGAAGAGATTCTAGAGCGTGCCGAGGGCGTTCTGTGGCTCTGGGATGTAGCGTTATGCATGGCAGCTGCGCTGTTGTAGGATTGAGAATCTAAAGAGGCTTCAGTATATACTCACGGCCAAATGATAGTTGTGTCAAAGACAGTAATACGGGTCTCTGGGTATCCACTGTGAGGGGCATCGGTGTTGTCGTGAGATAGTGCATCTTGAAAGCCTCTCGTAGTAAATTCTCGACACGGTTCAATATCCAAATATCTAATCATCAACATGCTAAGCCACCGAACTTGTTCCACAGGTTTTACGCAATGGCGGTTATCCCACGGGCGACTATCCCACAAGCGATGGTCTCGATGGCGACTATGCCAAGGGCGTTCGTCCCACAGATAGCTACCCTGACTACTCCAATCTTACTAAGTGTCTAGAGAGCAACATGCATGATCAGATACGGGCTCCGAACCTGCCGTCCTGCCTCCCTGCAGAGATGCTCGCTTTTACTCCCTCCGAGTCCTATTCCGCTGGAGTCACACTTATGTCCCTTAAAGCCGATTAGCATGGAGGCAGCTCGAGGCATGTACGAGGTCCACACAGTTCTCGTCCAGATCGTCTTCATACAATGTATGTAGGGCCTGGGAGAACCAGTCTATCACCACTGGCGGTCAGAGGAGTGAACACGCAATTCACAACCGACACTCCTTTTAGTAATTACTTAGCCAAAACATCTTAGGCTTTTCGGCATCAAAATCTGGTTCACCTTCATTGTAAGCTCTGAGAGCTCGTCACAAGCCTGGCGTCCGCAACGAGATGGAAATTGAGGTCTTGTAAATTCCATGTAAGATGGTTGGCGAACGTCTTCCAAAAGACTTGAGAGATGAGTTCCGAAAGGCCGAGTACTGCATGAAATTGTGCTTCGGCATGTTATTATTGTCGAATTATCGGAAAACCATCAATATTCATGTATTGATGATCTCAGAGTGATCTAGAGTGTCAAAATCGTCTCTGTGATATGCAAACAAACAGTCAAGGCAGCGAGCCCGCACTATCAACTTCCTCCAAATGTTGGTTCATGAGAAGTGACAGGTCGAGTGGGTAGACTCTATCGTTCAATTCTAGGAATCGAAACCCTCTGAGGTCTTGGGTTCAATTCTTACCCTTTTTGCAAAAGTAATGGTGTCGGAGGGGGCAGTACTCGAAGGGTAGTGTCTGCAGGCTATGAACTTTAGAACGGCGTGCGCACTCGGGGCATCCAACCTGGGTGGTGTGGGAGAAATAACTGGTCTCAGCTACCTGTCCAACCGCCCTGCGCTTCTCGTGCTATGGTGACCTCTCCTAACACGATGCTTGTTTGACATCGAATTCGGTGACTTGCAGCCCGTCGTGTAGTCGTGTCGGTACAGTCGTGGGGGTGTCTACCTCATTACATAGCGAGGTCAGATGCCGAAAGCCTCAGTAAATCGTGACCTCTCGATCACGCTGCCTAAGAAGTGCACAGCCAATCTATTTTGTCGCTTGCCTACCTAATACGAACCTACTCACCATCTCGTTTGTTTCTGACTTCACTGAGTGAACGGGGCCATTACGACTTTCTACACCACCGAACACTGCTTGACATGATCGAAGACAAATGAGTAGCACTGCTCGAATAGGCCTTGATCGAACCCTGGTTCCAAAGTTCTGATAGGATCCTGTTGTGCCAGGCTTTGGCTCGTGAAGTTGGGATCGGCCTGAAATTGTTGGAACTGAGCAATGTTCCTGCCAGGCTGCCACACTCGTTTCTGAGAACATGTGTTTTGAACTGACCATTTGATCATACTCTTATTCCGCTAAGCTGAGGAGCCTGGAAAAGACAAATTGATTCCTATGTAGAGAGTGTGGAAAAGAACTAGATACATGGTGATGAAGTTTCGAAAATGAACGAGCAAGAAGCACTCGAGATGCTCCTATCGTGAAGGGAATCAGTTTCCCTACTTCTGTGACCTGACACGTATCAATCAGTTGTCTTCACGACTATCCCCCTTGCCGCCTCCCTGATTGTCAACCGTTTCTTGTGTCTTTCCCTTCTTTGCTCTGGCCTCGTTGGAAGTCCTCTCCTTCATTGGAATCTCCTCGGTTGCCACTTTCGCGGCCACCTTGGCCGGCCTCCGCACGGCGATCGTCTTGTCGATTTCTAACCCCACTGCCGCCTCCGTTACCACCACCTTCTTCATATTGACCAGGTTACTCAGATCGAGGCTGGCCTTGACCAGGCTGCCCGTCGCCTGGTTGCTCTTGACCTGGTTGCCCTTGACCAGGCTGTCGAAAGCCAGGCTTACCGAAACCAGGCTGGCCTTGTCCGGGCTGTCCGCATCCCGATTGTCCGCCGAAATGCTGGTCATCGTCGACGCCTTTATCGTCGACGACGTCCCCGAGGTCGTCTTCGTCGTCTTGTACGAGGTTAGTTGGCCGAATCTGGCCGGGCTGTTGCGGCTGAGGCTGCTGCCGGTTATGCCAGTGTTCATGGTTACACGCGAATAAAACCTATCTGCCAAAAATTGATGGTTACTCACTTTTTGAACTTCAATGACCGAGCCCCCCAGGGAGCTGAGCTCCGAGAGCGGAGCTGCCAGCACAACGCCGAGGAGGACGAAGTGAACAAGAGAGCTTCATCTTGGTTCAGAAAATGAAGTTTAGTGGGAAAGTCTTAGAGACGAGCAAATTCAATATAGTGCTGTGCGGATATATCGAAGACTGCTGGTATAGCGAGACTTGCGAGTGGTGATGAACAGTCATTGCTGAAGTGAGAGGATGGATGTCGTACTTATAGATGCAAAACTACCGCACAATATGAACGGACTTCGACGAAAGACGATCTCTGATAGTCTCTGGTCGCTGGACACCTTCATGAAAACCCGTGATGGCATTGTCCTCTGCAAGCGCCCCATGCAATAGCCTTAGAAACCTTGGTGTGACAACTAGCAAGTCATCGTAAATCGGAAACTTGTAAGTGAATTAGTAGAAAGCAGAGCCTTGATTCGGTGAATATGTATGTTTTGAACAGGAGCTGTGTATGAAGAATGTTGGCCTCGCCGCAGACGCGGGAAGGGAAGAGTCTGGCTTGCAGGTTTGAGACTCGCACGGGTACCTAAAATGCTATACATTCAAGTCGCCGGTCTCTTGACATTGCCTCTGATATATCGAGGAACCTGCTCCTCACTTGAACGTCGTAAGTAGGAAATGGATACCTTGCACTGAGCGCCATAGATTGCACTACGCAGTCATAAAATTGAGCCTATTTCCAACAAGTAAATCAACACGTCACTACTTCATGCATGAAACTCTGCGTCAGCGGAACTTCACGTTGTCTTCGTGGTCCCTGCCCAGCGTCAGTAATTGTACAATCACAACATTCGGGCAGCTATGCAGGAGGGGTAGTCATGATAGTCGAGCGCAGGCACCGACGTATTTGTACCTACCTAGGTAAGGATGAGATGGCTCTACGTCTGTAGCAGTAGCAACAAGCCCTTGGAATAGAGGCGGCGAGGCGCACAAAGACGTTGCCACTGTTGCTTGGCAGTGACAAATCACGCAGATGAGCTATGTTCTTGGTTGTCTTAGGGCTATGGAATAAGCTTCTTATATGGTAAATTTGGCAGCTTGTGCCAACCCAACTGGGGGAAAATAAAAGCTTATATAGCACGGTGGATAAACGCGCCAGTCTTGGCCAAAAAAGCGCACCACGGGTATACTGTCTTCTGGTAGTGACTAAGTGGTAAGAGAGATCAAGTATACTTTACTCAAATCAGGAGACTTGCTTATGTACAGATTTGTGCTTACTAGGCACCGGTACGCCCTATACTATTATTGGTCCTCTCATGTTCATCCCAATTCGGACTCGTCGGTATCCAGCTACAGCTTGAAGCACAAAGAGAGGCTTCACATATCGTGGCAAGTCTTGTCACGGTAAATGAATTACGTACAAGATAATAGTCCATGGGGCGGACCGAGAGTCACCACAGCTGAACACTGCCTATGTGTGTGCACGGTATCCTGAGTAAATTGTTTCAATAAGTGTTGAATTTTGACAGTCCGCTCTCACCAGACCAACTCGGCAAATAGAAACTTCGAAAGGCTCAAGATGAAGCGCTCAAAAGCACACAGATACGGCACCAGAGACTTCAAGAAGCATCTCGGGAAGAGATCGTCTTGGAGTGCGTGGAACAATTCCAGAAATAGAATAGACTGTTAGAAAGAATGCCATTATCGTACGCACTCGTACATTATTCGAAACTTGATGCTTATATGTTGATCTCTGGAGTTGTCAGGAATCTAAGTACGAGGCAGCACAGTATAAGTGCATTCGCCTGTGAATTAACACACTGTGCCAGTGCTTCAGGGCACACAAATGTGGTAGAAATTATTCCATGATGGTCCCCAGTCATGGTTTTAATGTGAGGAGTCGAGAAGGCGGTCAAGTCTTGTTTCAAAGGGCCCTGTTCAAGAAGTAAATCACCAACGCTGTTACTGCGTACTTTGACCGAACCACCGGATGGACGTGGTTCGATCTTCAAAGCTCTATCGTGTATTTGGTAGATCTAGAACGCCCCGTGGAAAGACAACTTGGCGGGCCGGTCAGTCAGGGCCTGATATGATTCGAATTAAAGGAGCATATTCCGAAAGCTGGGAACGAGCTTGCAGGTGGGTTACACGTGAAGAAAGTTGCCTTGAGCTCCCGAAGCTCAAGCCCTTGGCAAAGGCACAGCTGCAGACACTTCGCCACAATTCACCTGACGCACACGAACACGCCGCGGATTATCGTGTCATTGTGAAGAGCTCAGGCCATTTCCAAGAACTCATGCTATTGTGAAAAACTTGCTTTCCGAGTTCTGTGTTCGTTTTTGGGCTCGCGCGCTGTATCTTGGAAGCATGCTACTCACAAATCCGCGGTCTCTTGGAAGCATCAACCGAGGTCTAGGTTGAGCGTGTGCTTTAATCACGTTGCTTGTATATGGCCAAGCGCCTGTCGATGAGGCAAGCAAGTGAAATGAACGCATAGTTACGTTTATGGATTTTAAATGGTGAATTCTGTACGTGATGGCGACCTGGACATGAAGGCAAAATACTATTCATCTGGGTCCTCGTTCTGATGGGGTTTGCCTGCTCCAACAGATCGTACGCAGCGTAGGCGTGTGATCTGAAAAGCCTAAAGCTTTCAGACATGCTTCATCAATCTCGCAAGGTCTGCATATGATGTTGGTAAATAGACAGAGACGAGAGCAACGCCTGCACAAAAATGAGAATAGACAACTTGCAAGAATCAGCTTCCAAAGAGTTTTTGACCACCTGGATGGAATGAATCTTTGTCGAAAACTGGATGTTATGGCCAGCTATGGCCAGTGACAAGTTGATAAGAATCACACATACAAGTACGTTCGAATAGTAATTGTCTTTGAAAGGCTCATTGCGATGTTAGTCCGTTCAAGCCGCCGTAGTAAGTGGTTTTCTTGATTACTGCATCAGCACGTGCCAGAAGCAAGCAGTTAAGTATCCTATCGTCGACTCTCGTAGGCAATAATTCCGAAGCCATCATCCATAGTCAACTCCTCAAAGTTCGTGTCACAATTCTAGTAGGAAATGAATACCACTGACAGTTATTAGACACGTTTCGGATGGGGTGGAGACTTGCTCATAAATTTTTACACTCTATCGACACATGTTCCACCGATATCTACAATACATGGTCCTGTCAGTTCGGCATGAAATGCTCAGCAGATGAGTAAGGCTCGTCTGGCCTGCACATGCCGACGCACTTCTATTTCTCCTCCTTCCCAACTTCCTTCAACCCATACATCTTCCACTCCTCCGCCCCCACCTTCCCAGGCACCCTCGCTACCGGCTCCTCTCCCTTCTTACTCTTCGGAAAGGCAATCACATCCCTCACGCTCCCCGTGTAACTCAGCGTCGCACACAAGCGGTCCCAGCCAAACGCAAACCCCGCGTGCGGCGGACACCCCGCGCGCAGCGCCTCAAGCAGATGGCTAAAGTGCTCGATGCCTGCGTCGCTCATCTTGAGCACGCGGCGGAAGACATACTCCTGCACGGCCGCGACGTGGATCCTGCGGCTACCGCCGCCCAGCTCGACGCCATTGAGCACCAGGTCGTAGTGGTCAGCCTTCGCGGCGAGCGGGTTCGTCGCGAGTAGCTCGAAGTCGGCGGGCGTGAGCGGGGCCGTGAAGGGGTGGTGCGTGGAGGCGAAGCCGGCCGCGCCGCCCTGGCCGGGCTCGGAGGTGGCCGGCTCGGTGGGCGTGAAGAGCGGGAAGGAGTGGACCCAGAGGAACTGGAAGGATTTGTCGAGGGGAAGGAGTTGGCGCGCGACGGCTTCGTCGTAGATGTGCTTGCGGAGGGTGCCGAGAGCGGTGGCGCCGCCGGCGAAGGGGGCATTGGGGCGCGCTTGGATGACGACGACGTCGCCGTCGGCAAGGTTGAAGTTGGGGGAGGAGAGGAGAGTGTCGGCGGCTTCGTGGCCTAGGGAGGAGAGGCCTGATAATGGCTTAGAGGAGTCGATGAGGATGGGGACGGGCTGGCCATGAGGGTTGGTGCCGAGAGGCTTGGGAAGGTTGTCCCAGATTGAGGTGATGAAGGTCTGGGTGGTTTTGAGGTCTGCGGGCTCTGGCTCTTCGACTCTCTTTTCGGCGCGTTGGGGCTCGGCGGGCTCAGTATCCTCAGCTGTCTTTGTGATGGCGAGTTGAGCTGGGTCCTGGAGACGGAAGACGCAGGCTTCCACTATGGGATTCTCGAGATCCGAAATCATGGAGATGAAAGATGGAGAGAGGTTTTGTTCGATTCGGTGAATCTGCGGCGTGTTAGAACCGGCAGCCTCGAAGCGGAAATCTCATGTGTAGCACAAACCTTGTTGGGAATCCTAAGGTCCGGTTTGTCTGATCCATATCGCGACATTGCCTCATCGTATGTTAGGCGCGGGAAATTTCCGGATATGATATGTGGATATGGTTCAAGGTCTACTGGGCCTAGCACTTTGTCGGTGGGAACTGGCTGTCCATCGACCTCTCTTATGCCGTACTTCGTCTTCAAACGCTCGTATATGTTGTGGACCAGGTCTTCTACAATAGCCATCACGTCTTGACCGGTGGAGAAAGACATCTCCAGGTCCAACTACCGGCTGTCAGCTTGAATGTGCAGATAGAAGGCGCCCCACGGCCGAGATGGGTCGACCAACCTGTGTGAATTCGGGCTGTCTATCGGCGCGTAGATCCTCATCACGAAAACACCTGGCAAACTGGTAGTATTTGAGGATACCGGATGCCATCAGCATCTGCTTGTATTGCTGTGGACTTTGAGGCAGTGCATAGGCATAGCCGGGCCGCCTGGTAGGTACGAGGAACTCTCTTGCACCCTCCGGAGTGGATTTGAAGAGCACCGGAGTTTCGACATATTGAAAGCGCCGTTGGTTCAAATAAGAAAAGGCACTGAAGGTCAACCGATCACGGACCGCAAGACGGTCCTGCAAGACTTTGTCGAATCGAACTTGTAAATGCCGAAGCTTGGGCGGGAAGATGGCGCCCTCGGAAATGATGATGTCTTTGGGGAAAGAATTGAGAGGACGGACTCCCAGCAATGTGAGTTTATAGCCATCTTTGTGGTTCGGAAAGCCAAGATGATGTCTGGCTGGGCCTTTCTCGAAACTATCTATCCTGCCAGTGAGTGCGACAGGGCTCCAGGTCGGAACGGATTTGAGGAGTGTGTGGAGTTTCTTGTCGGGGGAGTCGTCCTTGGCCCACGACGACCTGAATTGAAAAGACGGGCCTGAGGGCACAAGCAAATCCACAAAGGCATTCTTCTTGGAGAGGTCTTTTCGCTTGGAGATGAAGCCATGGATTGTGACGGTGTTGTTTTTCTGAAAATGTGACGAGGGACTTTGCGGCGGCAAGTCAACTGTCGACAATGGTCAACACGCGTAGCATGACAGACAGATGATAGGCAACATACAGAAGGCCTTGAAATCCTCCAGTTCGTGAGGAGTGTCGTCAGTGGAGGTGGATACTTTTTCTTGCTCCTGTATGATGTGTGTGCAATGGAAGGCTCGCTTGTGCCGATGGCTTGGACTTGGGCTTATTGCCAATCGTGAAGTGATGAGGCCAGCTGCAGCTGCAGACGACTGCCCACGGCTGCGACTGGCCTGAGCGACATGTATGGTCCATTGTCGTTGAAGGAGTTCTTGTGGACGTCCAAGGCCTCTCGTCAACGCTGAAGCCATACCAAATTAACTGGACCAAGCACAATGGTGTGCAGTGGGTCGAGTATTGTAGTGAGATGGCGTGGGTGAGTTTTGATAGAAAAGGTACATGGTACTTCCATGATGCATCGGCGCTAACAGTAGACGGCCGACCCCAGCTAACGAGCGAGCTTTGATTGGCTTGATCAGCCTGGAAGCGGGTCCGTCGCGTTGGCCATATCCATTGCGCGCCGAGCAGAGCTTTTCGCCGTTTTTCTTCTTTCCTCTTCATCCTTCCAATTCAAAACAATGTTAGTACCACGCCCCGCGCCGCGATACACTCACATGAACGATTGCTGACAGACCTCACAGATGATGAAAACCTAGCGTGTTCCTATGAAAGATTCCACCTCATCCGTCGCAGCCAGGCTCTCCCCTTGTGGGCTTAAGTGGCCTTGGTTGTGACGAGGGGATACTGGATTCATGAAATAAGCGTTCGACACACCGACCTTGTTTACACCGGACGCCATATGGTATCTCTGACTCCTTTTCGAATTGGAAGGCACTGCACCCCTCAGTCCCCTCAGTCCCATTTGCCAGAAGATGATGCACATCTGCTGTGTCGCAAAACGTGTCTGTGTCTGTCTCACGAGCCTTGCGCATAGCTGTGACCTGTCTTGAGCCCATCTATATGCCGAGCGAGCTTGTGGTCGGGGCCTGATGGATGCTCAGGGACCGAGATGGGATGACATATTGGCTCTCTGGAATGATGGTTCGGGGTAGTTGCTTCAGTAGTTCTGAAACAACTTGCGGTGCCTTGCACGCACTCCCGAGCAGTACCTCGGTCCTTCAGAAGCCAACACTATATGGCATGTATGAGAAGGCTGGCGAAGCCTCTGAGACGCATGCCGAACATGCTTGGCCTCATTGATTTGAGTTGATGTGTCGGGTCTCTTGATTTCGTTGCAGAGTATAGCTGGGCAAAAGTTCAATGCAATCTGAGCGGTGCGGGTCACGGCCGAGAAGATGTGGAGGAAGGACGCACGGAGGCTTTTCTGTTCCTGTTTGGTTTCACGAAACACCCGTCTCCGTACTCCGTACCCGGTACCCCGTGTTGGAGGGTAGATAGAAAATGTAAATCTCACAGCCTGCACTAACAAGCACTGAAAACGCCGTTTGAAAACACGCGTGGTGATATTTACGGACACGGTGATGTGGTTGCTTCCCGACGTTGATAGTACATGGCCAATGTGCCGAGGCTGTCCGCTGGAAATTAGAGCCCCCTGTCCTGCTCACTTTAGTGCAAGCGCTCTTCAACCCAACTTGCCCAACCACCAAAAGTAGGCAGGCCAACGTCACTTGCATCGGTACTCACCGCAATAGGCCGCCTTGTTTCTTTTGCCAATAAACACTTCCAAGCCTGTCGCACCACCTGCACCGAGAGGCCATCAGCAAACCTGTGCAACAACGACGCAGCTCTGCTCTGCCGCTCTGGCGCACTCCGTCCATCCGTCACTTTTATTAGCGAGACGAGACACCAGCAGCACCGCCACAGGACGGGGCAGGATCATCCTTATCATCATCATCATCATCATCATCATCATCATACAAAGAAGTATCCTTCATCTTTGCCGTCGAGACAGTTACCGCGCGCAATTTTGCCAGGGCACTGCATGTCACCTTGTCAGCTCGGGGTATCCCAAATCGCCCAGAAATCCCCGTCAATGCCATGACCCGCCCATGAACTGCTGCAGAAATCACTGTCCGGACACTCCCACAAATTGGACCTCAACCAGCCTTGGCTGCCCTCCTTGGTTGGCAGCTTGGCGATCCCTTTCGTGATCGGTATTTTGTAGTCTCCTGTCACCTCCGTTTGCCCGCCTCGCTTCCCATCGTCACCGACTCTCCGGCGCGGAACATCCGACTCGACTCGACTTCATCCGCGATTCGCTGCCACCCGACCGATACCGAGCCTCTAATCTCCGCCTCCAGCCCAACGACAACTGCCGCCCTCACCCGTCTTTCGAACCGCGCAATTGCCCCCGAGTTCTTCGTCGTCGCAATCGATTGGTCTGTCGTAGGGCCTATCGTCTGACCGACGCCCATCACGATGGCTAGCTCCTTCGAAAAGTCCGTCAAGGGCGCCACCAAGATCAAGGTCTGTCTGCCCGTCCAAGTGCGGTGACGACGTGTCCGACCCTGAGGCTAACACTCTACTCGCTGACAGGCCGCGCCTCCGAAAACGAAATACATCGAACACATCCTCGTGGCGACACACTCCGAGGAGCAGGGCGTCGCCGAGGTCTTTAGGGCCCTGCAACACCGTTTACGAGATTCGACATGGACCGTCGTCTTCAAGAGTCTCATCACCGTGCACTTGATGATTCGGGAGGGATCCCCAGATGTCACGCTGGCCTATCTGGCGAAACACAGAAACATGCTAGCCGTGAGCATGTTCTCCGACGGTCAGTCTACACACCACGAGGGAGGACAGAGGGAGACAAGAGCGGCTGGCGGGCGTGCAACCAGATGCTGACCCCTGGAGATAGCCCAGACACAAGGTCGAAACATAAGACACTACGCCAACTACCTCTCCGAACGAGCACGAGCCTATCGTGACACGAAGATCGATTGGGTGCGAGGCAGGGACAGCAGGCTGGAGAAGCTGTCGGTAGACAAGGGCCTGCTAAGGGAGACCGAGGCTGTACAGAATCAGCTGTCGGCACTTTTGAAATGCGATGTCGGTGCCTCTACGCGAGATCGTCCCTGTCATGTCGTTGTGGCTGACGAGCTAACTAGGTCATGGACAATGAACCCGAGAACGAGATTACGATTACCGTGTTTAGGCTACTGGTGTTGGATTTGTTGGCCTTGTTCCAGGTGCTCAACCATGCGCTGATCAACATCTTGGGTAAGACCTTACAGACTGATATAGGGTGCTGTGGGTTTACTGACCTTGCGAATAGGCCACTTCTTCGAAATGTCCAGACCCGACGCGGAACGAGCTATGGAAGTGTACCGCAATTTCACCAAGCAGACCGACATGGTGGTTCAATATCTGAGCGTGGCCCGCCAGTACGAGCACCACACGAGAGTCGAGGTGCCGAAGCTGAAGCACGCCCCCGTCAACCTAGGACGGCAGCTGGAAGACTACCTAGGCGACCCGGACTTTGAGGTCCACCGGAGGCAGTATTTGGCTGAATTAGAGGTGAAGAAGAAGGGTGGTTCTGGCACTGTTTCAAAGCCGTTCAAAACGACCGACTCTCCCCCGAATCTCAAGCCGGCCGCTAACAATCCGTTCCCGAGCGTCAATGGCGCAGCGAGCTCGACTGATTCCAAGCCGGCGTCTAAGGGACCTGATTCGGATCTGATCGACTTCTTTGATTCGATAGAGCAAAATCAGACCACGCTGGGCGCACAACCAGCTCCAGCGCCAGGAGTTGTCCCATCGCCTTGGGAAAATCTGGGGTTCTCAAGTCAGCCGACTGGCTTTCAGCCTCAGCCTACTGGATTCCAGAATGGTTTTGCACCACAGCCAACAGGAATGCAGGGCACGAATCCTTTCCAGCACCAGATGACGGGTTATCCGCAGCAGCAGCAGCAGCAACAACAACAACAACAACAACAACAACAACAACAACAGGCTCCTCCGCCCCAGCTACAGCCTTCGTTCACTGGGGCAGGTTTTGGTGGTTTCACATCGCAGCAGTCCAGCTTTCAAAGCTCACTGGCCCCTATACCGCAGGAGTCGATCGCGTCGTTCCCGACTGGCGCGTCGTCCATGTCGAACCCGCAGCAGCAGGTGACGAACCCGTTCCGCGCGTCGATGATGACCGGCCAACAAAATGGCATGCAGCCGGCGCCCACAGGCCCGCCGAATGCTCTCCAACCACAACACACATCCACCAACCCCTTCGCACGAGCCTCACCCAACGGCTCCCAACCATTCAACGCCCCGTCTAACCCCGCCTTCCAATCCTCACTACCAGTAGCCGCACCCCTGCAGCCCATGGCAACAGGGACAAACCCGTTCGCCAAGGGCTTTGGCGCGCCGCAACAACAGCAACGACCAGCGACGAGCGCCGGAACCCTGGCACCTCAGCCTACAGGGACAACGAACCCGTTCCGACAGTCGCAGTTTGTCAACCACAACACCGGGATGGGCTGGCAACACCAGCAACAGCCCATGGGCGGCGGTCTCGATAACTTGCAGACGATCCCTGTCTTCCCGAGACCGACGGCGCAGAGCCCGTGGCAGCAGTAATTATTAATAAAGCAAACTTATCGAACTCCCATAAAAGGGAAAACCAAACAAACCAAGGGTCGCGAACTTCGAAAAGCCAGGGAAGCCTTTTCATTCTCGTGTATATGGTTGTGCATGATCTTCTTGCTTGCAGTTCTCTGTTTTACAGAGCGTGGCGTTTGGGTGGGCGCGTGAGAATCAGATCGCAATGGCCGAGCGTGAATTTTGGCGCTAGACAGATGTCAAGAGAGGAGGCTATGAGATGTTCAGGCCTGCTGCCGTGTACACTATGTGATACTCTGAAAAGAGCGAGTAGCCGCGATGCCCCATTTGGTAGGGAGTAGAACTTGATGTCGCAAAGACCTTTCATACTTGCCACGTTTGGCTGGATCTGATTTGACTCCTGGCGGAGGAAGTTAAGAGCTGTGACTACCCCTCTCTACAACACACAAATGACCATGCTATCTTGCGATGCACTGGTGACTTTGAACGCCTCCAGATCTCACCATGCTTTCAAATACAACTCGTTACGAGTTCAACCGCACACAGATGTATGCTATACGCCGCAATCAGCCTATTGATGTTTGCAAATTCCGTCTCATCCAACCCACCCATGTAGAAGAGAGAAAACCCAACGCCATCGCTATGCCCAACAGGAATCAACCCAAATGAAATCTACTGCGCATACACGTCGCGCAACCTCCACATCAGCCACACCTGAACAAGAACGCGTCCCCCGCCATGCGATGCGCAGAGTCCCCCGCCTAAAAGATCTCCATGGGCGTCGTTGTCTGGCTTGGTTCTTGTTGTGTTGTTGCATCCATCATCAACACATCGCCATCACGATCCGCCGCCGCACGCGCCATCTTCATGGCATCGCTCCCCCGCGACCCGCCACCACCACCGCGCAACCTGGCAGCATCCGCGGCGCCGTCCATACCGCTAGCGGTGCTCTCTTTCGCAGCCATAGACGCCTCGGCAACAACTACTCCGCCAAATTCCAGCCCCACCACGCCGCCCGTCTCCTTCTCGTCCGCCACGAACACCGCTAGCCCTGCAAAAGCCTCAAACAGCGCCCGCGAGTAGTACTCAGCAACTCTGTACCCGCCCGCAAGCTGCGTGGGGTCCGCGCGCGCCATATCCAGATGCTGGTTCGTATACCGCTCGCGCAGCGCATAGCGCGACGGGCGCAGATCGACCTTGCCAAACGGCTCGTATGGCCCACTGTCCGCGTCGGCCTTGGCAGCAGCCGCAGCCACCGCCGCCGCGTTGGGCTTCTGCTTGAGGCCCTTGATAATAAAATCGCCGCTGGCAGCGGCAGCGGCACGGCGTAGCGCCGCGGCCTCGCGCTCGGCGGCTGCTTCGGCGCGTTCCTGTCCGCGCTTCTTGAGGAGCACTTTGTTGGCCTGCCCGACGGGCGCCGAGGCCAGCATGTCGAGGTCGGCTTCGCGCTGGCGGGCTTTGGCGATGCGCTCGTCTTCTTCCTGGCGCGCGGCCTCAGCGCGGCGGGCTGCGGCGGCTTTTTGCTCGGCGAGGAGGTGTTTCTTTGTCTGTTCACGCGCGCGCTCGCCTTGCTTGCGGTTGCTGGCGATCTCGGCCTGGTGCTGGTCCTCCCAGATCTTGAGCTTCGTCTCAGCGGCGCGCTGGGCAGCGGCGTCGCCGTAGACGAGGTCCATGGTCAGCGACTCGACCATGTCGAGGTAGTCGTTGTAGGCGCGCAGGTCCTCGAAGGCGTCTTGCGTTTGGTTGAAGACGGCGGCGACGCGGCGGCGGATGTCGACCTCGCGCTCGACGTCGAGGTCGGCGAATCGCGGCTCGCGGAAGGCCTTTTTGCGCAGCGTGAGGTGGCAGTTGACGTAGGGGCATTGATTGGGCCCGGACTCGAAGAGGCGGTCGACGCAGTTGTTGCAGAGCGGGTGGTAGCAGGTGTTGATGAGGAAGGTCATGTTGCGGTTCATGTAGCGCAGGGTTTTGCAGATGGGGCATTGCTCCTCGCCGTCGGCGTTGGTGATGGTTGGCGCCGCGAGGGCGCCTTTGGAGCGCGACATGGTGGCGTAGGAGGGGTGGTTGTCTCTAGATAGGGTGCAAGTCGGAGGTACGGTTTGAAGAACCCGTTAGAGGTCTTTGGGGGTTCGCGCGATATCGAGTCGAGTCTGGGACGTGCTAAAGAGTGCAAGCGCAGATGCAGGCTAATGCCATTGTTAGGTCGTGTGGTTGAGGTTGGAATCTAGGAATCATGAACGTCCACGGGTAAGACAAGGCTGAAGACGTTGGAATGGACAGCAGTTCGGCAGGAACCGAAGACGCTAAAGGGACAGGGGTCTAAGCTGTAGCTCCACTGCAGTTGCCCCTCCATCGACTTTCCCGAATGCGCTGTGGAATGTTCCATCAACCAGGACCACATAATCTTTCCAAAGTGAAGTGCGCTGTTCCAGACTTCCAATTTCTCTTCAGACAACAGCAACAGGAGCCAAGATGACAGACAAAGGTATGTACTATGCAGAGCCAATTCCGAGTACCCAGACACTCGAAAACTTTCGAAAACAACTGCGCTTGTCTGATCACGACTGACATGTCTCTTCAACAGAGCCCACCAAGGAAGAGACCGCGGCTGCCCTGGCCAAGGAGAAGGAAGAACAGGCTGCCCTTCCCTACCAGTGGACTCAAACCATTGGCGACCTCGATATCACTATCACTGGCATACCCGGCAACTACAAGGGCAAGGACTTAGTCGTGGACATCAAGAAGCAGAAGCTGTCGGCCGGCGTCAAGGGCCAGGAGCCGCTACTAAGCGTACGCTGGGCACTCCTTCCTTCCCCTTCCACTTTGAATCTTCATTAAGAGACTGACAATTACTCACAGGGCGACCTTCCCCACGCCATCCTCGTCGACGACAGCACCTGGACCCTCACACCCGCTCCGGACGGCACCAAGACCATCGAGATCCACCTCGACAAAGTCAACAAGATGGAGTGGTGGGCGCACGTGCTGACCGACGCGCCCAAGATCGACGTCACCAAGATCACGCCCGAGTCGTCCAAGCTGTCGGACCTGGACGGCGAGACGCGCGGCATGGTCGAGAAGATGATGTTCGACCAGCGCCAGAAGGAGGCTGGTCTGCCGAGCAGCGACGAGCAGAAGAAGGCGGACATTCTTAAGAAGTTTCAGGCCCAGCACCCGGAGATGGACTTTAGCAATGCTAAGATGAACTGAGCGAGAGCGGGACGAGGGCCCTTTGGCAGGGAGGGACGCATGGCGTTTTAGGATGTATATTTGTGATACCGCTGTCTTCATGATGCATGAAATGGACATACTAGCATTCAACCGCAGGCTTTGCTCTTGAGCCTAGCTATACACGCGAGCCTTGCTCTGAACGACACAAGAGCCCAGCTTGGAACTACCCTCGTACCTAACTTCACCCGTATAAGTCAAGCTTAATTTGTGCATACACAGTAAGAGCAGGTGTTGCCAAGTGCCTCTTGACGCTACTACAGCAAGCGCAACATGCGAATGTAATGGGTGAAACGAAACGCCAGACCACAAGGTGAAGAGTGACTTTCCCAGGTCAGGGGTCAGATAAGCCCAAAGTGTTGATCTTGGAATTGCCCTTCTCAAGGGAGCAGACATGGGCTGTCTGTCCCTGGACATCATCCGCAGACAATGAGGGTTCCGTGTACATGTCACTACAGCATACGTAGTATTGCGAAGCTTGTCGACGGCTGGGCCACATTGTGTATGTTTATATTCATAACAAGGCCGCCGAATTGCGGAACGTCTACATGACCTCTGCCTTGTCGGTATTGCTCCGTGGGTATCTCCAAATCATGCAGGCTTCGTCCTTCGCCTCCTAGTGGGGTGTATGTGCCAGGTCGCCCGTCAAATGTGTTTCATGCAGTCGCCCATTTGGCGAAGGACGCTGTCCATGATCGACCAGACGATCCCTACTGCCTCGCCAATCTAGCAGCCTTGAAGCGGCTAAGCTTTTTGCCACCCTCATCCACATCATCGGGATACTCGACCTCCGCATCTTTATCCTTCACAAAACCTCCCTCTCTCTGAATCATCCGATTGCGCATCCGGTTGTACTCCACGGCAGCCTCCTGATGCAGAAGCGCCGCGTCGAAGTCGTCGGGCTCTTTCACGCCGGCGGGCCGGTCTCGTTCCACGATAGCGTCGGCGATGGTCTTGCCCTCAGGGCCCTCGGGGACGGTTCGCACCTCGGTGTCGGCGTCGAAGAAGCGTGCGGGTGCGTCAAATGGTCCTGCTGGGGTGGGGGCCGCTTGGCGGATGGGAAGGGCGGTGGCATTATTGGCGGTTTTGGCTTGTTTGAAGCGGGAGACTTTCTTGGGTGGGTTGGCGGTCGGTGTTGTAGGTACTGGTGCTGGAGCGCGCTCCACGATGGTGCTTCGCATTGGGTCGACAAAGGCTGGCTCGATTTCGGCGGACACCGCCTGCTCGGTGGTAGACTCAGGGGCAACTTGGAGAGCATTCGCGAACTTGACGCCCTTCTTTGCAGGTTTGTCGTCTGCAGGCTTGTCGTTGTTCCTCAAAGAAGACTTGACGGGCGCCGTGGCTCGCACGGTGATGCGGCCAATGCCACCGTCCATGAGCTTGTTGCCAGACGGGTCGTCATCTTCAAGCTCCATCCTGCTGTCCGCTTCCATGAGTTCCCTCGTAGACTTGAAGCCCAGCTTTTCCTGCAGCTCCTGCATCCGCGCGTGAATATTTTCGTCCACAACGCGGTACTTATACCGCCCGTCTTCGTCGTATGCGTCCTCGTTGTCGTCATCCCACTCGCTGCCAGTGTCGTCGTACTCTGAGTCGTCCTCATCGACTTCGAGTTCGGCGACTATGGGTGCGATGTCTGTCATGCCGTAGCGCAGCATTTCGCGTCTGATCTCGGCGTCCTCTGGTGATTCGTCTTCTGGTATGACTGGATTCGATGAGGCAATAGCTTGCAGGCGGGCTTGCTCCATGAGGCCAGCCATAATCTGGGCGTTTTGTGAGACGGGGGGGATTTCCTCAACAATATCTTCCTCGTCGCCTGGCTTTGTGTCATCGGCGAAAGATACGCTCCGCCTTGGAGATGGCTTCTGTGTATTTGTGGCTGGCTTCGGCACTGGTTTCGATTTTGATTCCGCGACGTGGTCCTTCTGGGTTGTTGACGTAAGGTCGCTTTCCTCAACCTCCATGGGACGAGTCTCGACAGTCTCCTCAATGACTTGTTCCGTTTTACTTCCCAAATCAGCGCCTTCAGCTGTAGCACCGTCGCCCTCGTCTCCATTGGAAACATCCTGTTCTTTGATCCCAACCTTGGCGAGCGCCTCCAACATTTGCGGTTGCAGATCTCCTGGCTTCTGTAAATGAGATGACAGCACGTTGCCATCCTCATCCAGCTCCTCAACGATATCTGTGAACGGCAGGCCCTCCTCGTTGCTAACAGCAGGGTCTATGACCACCATTGCTACTGCCAGCTTGTGTTCGGCAGCCGCAAGTTGCTTCTCCAAGGTCTCGATATTCTTTGTGACATAGTCGATTCGATGTTGAAGAGTACTGGTGATTGAGGTGAGGGGAGTCTTCCCCTTTGCACCGCCGAAAAGTTGTGCAAGCTCATCGGCGGTAATAACCTCGCGCTTCTCCTGCTCGATCTGATGCATCAAGACGTCGCGTTGAGCGTCGGGCGCATCCCTAAGCTGCTCAACTTCCTCCTTCAACTCCTCGTATTCGGAGTCGCATACACGCCAGTGCTGCAGAGCCGTCTGAATTCTCCTGACATTGTCCTCTAGCTGCTGGCGATGACGTTCCAGATCGAGGAAATGATCTGTGCCTGCCGTATCCATGATACGACAGCAGCCTCGGAGGACGGAGGAAGAGAAATGAAGAGGTGCTCGGATGTGAGACCCTCAGCAGGAGGCGTAATCAAATAGCAGACTAAACGTGCAGCACTTGCTGGTGATGAAGGTTGCTGAATCCAAATTTGTCGAAAAAGATGATTGAGATGACTAAGACCGGACAGTAAAGTGGCTAGGGTCAGGGTTAAGACTGAATCATGACTAAGGCTGTTAGGCAGCCCGAGGCTACCAATCTCACCGTCGCAGCCGAATGAGCCGAATGCACAGCATTTTTACATTTTTCCAACACTACCTTGGGACAAAGTCTGCACTACGCCTGACATGCAGCGTCTCTCCCTCGGCCCGGTCTTTCTCGACTTCTACCATCGACTGGTGGTTGTCGGCTAATGCTATCTTGCGATGCTATCTCTTCGGCGGCATGACCTTGACCATGAAGTGGAGCCAGGCTCGTTTGGCTCGTTTCGGCCCCCCACGCCATCACAGGCAAAAGGCAAAAGGCTCCGCGCCGCTTCAGCCTGACAAGCCCGACAGTCGTCCGCCGCCGACTTGCTGATCTCCCGGCTAACCTCCTGGCTGGCTTTTGCTCTCTTTTATCAGATCATCTGAGAAACAAAACAGAAACTATACACTCAGCCTCACGCCGTTGCCTCGCCCAACACCTCACCGTCTACCACGCGTCCAGGCTATGAGGGATCTTGAAACGTGGGCCTTCACATACCCAGGTCATCAAACCCCACTAAATTCGAGCGCTGCTGCAAGACTCTTGGACATCGCCGTTAGACATGGAAACCAATGTCGGAGCGGAGGAGCCGCTCCTTTCAGATCACCATGACGACTTCAGTCGCTTTGAAGCCAATGATATACTCTCAGGAGACGATACGGACTCGACCAAGAGCACGCTCGATTCAGATACCCAAGAGGGTGTTCAACAGGCCGATGCTGTCAATCTTGTCTGGACAAAGTCCGCACTCGTCTTGACATACGCCTTCATCTTTCTCAACTTCTGCCTGCACTCCATGGAGGCACAAACCTCAAACAACCTCATGCCCTACGTCGTCAGCGACTTTTCGGCCCACTCCCTCATCCCCGCCATAGGGATCGCCTCCTTCGTTCTGAGCGGCGTGCTAAAGCTGCCTATCGCCAAATCTATCGATATTTGGGGCCGTCCGCAAGGACTGGTTGTCATGACTGTCTTGACAACCGTCGGCCTTCTCCTGATGGCTGTGTGCCGAGACGTCAAAACTTACGCCGCGGCTAAGATCCTGCATGGCGTTGGCGCGAGTGGCTTCGCCTACATCCTGGACATCATTATCGCAGACACCTCCTCGCTGCGAGATCGGGCCCTGGCCCTAACATTTGCCGGCTCACCATTCCTCATCACGACCTTCATTGGACCTGTGGCGGCCCAGTGGTTCTTGCGCTATAGCTCGTGGCGCACCTCGTTTGCCGTCTTCGCCATCTTGACACCCGTGGTGGCGGCGCCCATCTACATCATTCTTAGGGCCAATACTGAGAAGGCCAAGAAGCGTGGAGTACTCAAAAAATCAAAGTCAGACCGCACTTGGTCGGAAGCCTTCTGGCACTATGCTGTCGAATTTGACGGTAAGCCCCCCTCGCCCCTCATACAACAATTCTCCCACTGACATCCCGCCCAGCTGTTGGCGTCACATTCGCCGGCGCCGGCCTGACACTATTGCTATTGCCCTTTTCGATCGCAGGTTCCGCCGGTAGCAAGTGGTCCTCGCCATCAATAATCACCATGCTTGTTTCTGGCACCGGCTTGACGACAGCATTCGTGCTGTTTGAGCGCTACTACGCGCCGAAGCCTTTTGTTCCGTTCCAGCTCTTGCTTTCTCGCAATGTCATGGGCTCGTTTGTCCTCTCACTCGTTCTGTTCATCTCGTACTATTGCTGGGATGGCTACTACACCTCTTACCTTCAGGTCGTCCACGAGTTGACGGTCTCCGAAGCGGGCTATGTGGCCAATATCTTCACAATGGGAGCCTGTCTGCAGGGCTTCGCGTCAGGCTGGCTGATTCGAAGGACCGACCGGTACAAGTGGCTGGCCGTCATTGCGGTGCCCGTCAACATTCTAGGTGGTGTGCTCATGGGCATCTTCCGGCAGCCGCACACGCCCGTCATCTACGTGATCTTGTGCCAGGTTCTCATCTCCCTTGGAGGCGGCATACTCGTGACCACCCAGCAGATGTCCGTCATGTCCGTCGCCAAGCACGGCGAGGTCGCCTCCTTGCTGGCACTTCTGGGCCTGTCGAGCGCTGTAGGGTCTGGCGTTGGCAGCTCCGTGTCCGGGGCCATCTGGACCAACACCGTCTATGTCGAGTTGCTGAGGCTCTTGCCTGACGACTCTAAAAGTCTGGCCAAGAAGATCTACGAGAACCTCGAGCTCCAGCTGAGCTACCCATTCGGCTCGCCTGTGAGGGAGGCGCTTATACAAGCCTATGGCATTGCTCAACGGCGCATGATCTATGCAGGCGTTGCCGTGCTGCTCATTGCGATACCCGCAGTCGCTATGTGGAGAGATGTAAGAGTCTCGCAGTTCAAACAGGTGAAGGGACGTGTTCTATGAACTTTTGCGCGAATCTTGTTACATTTCAGCCATCTCAGAGCGCATCACATATCGGCCGGTCTCTTGATCACTTTTTGCATAAAATACCCAGTCTAGCACCTCTCACAATACTTGCATATCTCTGTACACAAATCACCTGTCCAATGACTCAAGTGTGGGCTCGCGACATTTCGGCGCGATCAATACGGGCAGCTGGTGTTTTTCTTCCCCACGTCTCGGGGCTACCTACGTAATATGCCGCCAGCATACCGGGAATCCCACCGAAATCGGCATCTGGGATGGTTCTGGTGGTGGTAGTGACAGGGGCCACCCACCCACCAGAAAATTTAGGGGTTCTAGGGGTTGCGCAGCCGAGGATGAAAGATCTTATCAGATCATCAGCGCGTGGGGCAAGCATCTGCCACAGCCACTTGATCCACTTGGCCCCACTTGGCTCTGCATCAAAGGGTTGCATTGTCATGTGCCTCACTGCATTCGGTAGCAGCCATTGGGAACCATTGCGTTTTGGTGGCCTTCCTATGTTGCAGGCCCGACACCGCCCCTTCGCATGTCGACGCCTGAGCCAGCGATAGGAGCGTCTCCAAGTATGAAACTGCCTCATGCTGATATAAAGTGTGGTGGCTGCCTGCCAAGCCTTGCCATCCGGTCCAGACTCCTTTTTTCGATCAGGAAATGCGACAGTCATTGACATCAAGGCGGCCAGGGCGATGAGGGTTCACGTACAGTGATCAACCTCCTGATTCCGTCTTCGCACCAAATTACGCACTCAAGATGGGAGCCACACTGCCGCAAAATGTGCTTCCAGCCTTACCAGAAGCCCGGGAGCCCGGGAGCAGCTTGTCCCGGAGCCGCATGCGAAATGATGCCGCATGGCCGGTGCTGGGGACCCTCCTTGCTGCACGGTGACATATTGCGACGTGCCGCGGACGTGGGCATGCGCGGTCGCCGAGAGACTGAAAAGTAAAGACTTGTGTGGCCGTGTGGGTCCGGTACCCATCGGGTTAAGTTGCCTTTTTTTTTTTTTTTTTAGCCCACTCTGCTAGTTTCCTGGTGTCATTGCAACAACGTGGATCTAGCGCCGAGGACCCTCATTCTCGAGCTATTCAAGCAGCCCCCACCAGACTACACACGCTGTGATGAAGGGAAGAAGAAATCATGATTCAATTTCCGCCAGTATACGACTTCCAGGCGGCGCGACTTTGTTCGATCGTTATCGCTGTCGACTGACTCAGAGACCAGTACTGACACAGGCATCAGATTTCCCTTGTACACACGCAGCAACAAGCCAGTCATCACGGATCCAGCATCGAGACTCGCTGATATCTACCAAAAGCTTCTACAAGCTTTCGACACAAGTACGACTCCTACAATGGCCGCCCCGGCGCCAACGTTGGTCGAGCAGTCAGCCGTCAAGCGCGAACAACGCCTCTCCATTCTCCACGGCCCCGTCGATCCTCCCCTAGTGGACTTGACGCTCGGCGAGCTTCTCGAACTCCAATGCCAGGCCAACGGCGAGGCAGAATGCATCAGCATTCCGTGGACGGGAGCCCGCTGGTCATACGACGATCTCCGTCGACAGTCCAGCCTCATTGCGCGGGCGCTACTATCTGAAGGTATCCAGCACGGCGATCGGGTTGCCATTATGGCTGGTAATTGCGAGCAGTACGCCGCCATCTTCTTCGCAACCGTCCGCATAGGCGCCATCCTCGTCATCCTCAACAACACCTACACGCCTTCGGAGGCCATGTACGGAATCGGCTTCACCGCAGCCAAGGTGTTCTTCACCACTAAGAAAATCGGGCGGACGAATAACGAGCCTCTATTAGCCCAGCTTGCAGCCAAGGACGATGCGCCCAAGGTGGTGATTCTGCGAGGCGATAGCGAGGGATACAGGACGTACGATGACATGGTTCATCAGGGCGGCAAGCTAGACGCGCACAAGCTGTACAAATATGAGACCAGAGTCTCCACCTACGACGTCTGCAACTTGCAGTTCACAAGCGGCACGACAGGCCACCCCAAAGCCGCCATGCTCACGCACCACAACATCGTCAACAACTCGCGCTTCATCGGCGACCGCATGCGCCTCACCACGTCCGACGTCCTCTGCTGCCCGCCGCCGCTCTTCCACTGCTTCGGCCTCGTGCTCGGCCTCCTCGCGGTCATCACGCACGGCGCCAAGATCGTCTACCCGGCCGAAGTCTTTGACGGGCCCGCGACGATCCGCGCCATCCAGGAGGAGCAGTGTACGGCGCTGCATGGCGTGCCGGCCATGTTTGATACGCTGTTCGCGTTGCCCGAAGCCGCCTCGCTCGAGGCGTCCAAGCTGAAGCTCCGCACGGGGATTATCGCCGGCGCGCCTGTGCCGCGGTACTTGATGGAGAAGCTTGTGTCGACGCTTGGCATGACGGAGTTCACGTCGAGTTACGGGCTCACTGAGGCGAGCCCGACGTGCTTCAATGCGTTTACTGACGACCCGATTCGCACGCGACTGAGCACAGTAGGCACGTTGATGCCCCATGCGCACGCTAAAATCGTCGACCGCGATGGCGAGGTGGTGCCGATGGGCGAGAAGGGCGAGTTGTTGATGGGTGGGTACCAGTTGCAGGCTGGATACTGGAACAACAGCGAGAAGACGGCTGAGGTGATGACGCGGGATGAGAATGGCATTTTGTGGCTGCATACGGGTGATGAGGCTGTGTTCAATGACCAGGGATATTGCAGCATCACTGGCCGATTCAAGGATATCATCATTCGAGGTATGTGCTACACTCCATGCACACATTCTTCTTTCCCCAAATCGAACTATGAGCTGACGACTTGCAGGCGGCGAGAACATCTACCCCCTCGAAATCGAAGAGCGCCTCCTCGCACACCCCTCCATCAGCCTGGCTGTAGTCGTCGGCATCAAAGACGACCACTACGGCGAGGTCGTAGCCGCGTTCCTGGACAGCGACAAAACGCCAGGCAGCGCTGCCGCCGTCGACGCGCACCTAACCAAATCTGAGGTCCGCGAGTGGGTCACGAAGCGCATGGGCAAGCACAAGGCGCCGGCGCACGTCTTCTGGATGGGCGAGGGCGGCGTGCCGGCGACGGTGCCTTTGACGGGGAGTGGTAAGGTGAGGAAGTTCGAGCTGGCGAAGGCCGGGGAGGAGATTCTGGCGAGGGGCGCGGGTAAGGGTGCGAAGTTGTAGATGGGGTGGAGGTGTTTCTTCGGATATATTAGAGCTGTTGTGTGTATAATGACTGCATTGTGGCGTTGGATCTAGAACAAGCTTGGGTAGAGAATGCTAACATCATAAATGTTTTCCAGAACTCCTTCGGAATTGTTGCTAGGAACACGCAACCTGAGAGATCTACGCTCTAGATTCCCACTGTATGTCTACACCAAAGACCAGTCAAGCCGCTTTGACAGTTGATGTGATTATAAACAGTGGCCGGGTTACCCACTCACTGACTGCGAGAAGCAGCCACAAAGTACATTTTGGCGAATAGTCTGGCATTTGGTACTATACACATGTCTCTTCAAGTTTGATTCCCATGTCTGCAACTCAGTATAGGGTATGTAAACTTGACACAGATCACATAGCAGTTGCCGCACATTGTTGACGAATGAAGCATTCCAAATATGGGGGGGGGTCCGGCAATAACCAATGATGCAGACAGAGGGTCAGAGTGAATGGGCCCTTCTTTGATGCCGACCCCCGAGAATTATCAGATCCGAGACAAGACCGAGATCGCACAAGCAAATATTCAGATTTTTTTATCAGATCCGCCCGGTGGGCTCGGTCGGACCAAGGTAAGTTATCAGATCCGCAGATCTATGGAGTCAGGACAGGGAAGCCCTCGGCATCACTTTGTTGAAGAATGACGACAAGCTTTTGATTGGCGTGAAGACCAAGGAGGGGGTTCCACACTTTCCACAACTGTGGTGACGCTTGCGGGACCTAGCTGCATCACACGGCTTCAACGGCTCCATCACCGTTGCAGTCTCCGAGTCACACACCACGCTTGGCATGGAAAGAGCAGGTCAGGTCCGACAAAGCTAGGCAGGGCCTCTCGGATGGTGGGGTTGGCTCTGCATCCTCTGCGTTGAGGTGGTGATCTGGTTGGCTTGTCACGGACGGCCGAGAGCGCGGTGTGAAGTCCGTCATGGAAGGAGAAAGGAAGTGGGAAACAGGACGATGCGCAGCGCGGCAGAGTGCAGGGTGGGGAACTCTTTCACAAGCTGAAGAGATCCTGGTCTGCATACGCTGGGCAACTTTTTTCTGCTCATGATGGCATGATGCGAATCATGAAAGAGGGTCCCTGATCCGCGGCGATGCTTCAAACGGGGTGCTCGCGCTCGACGAACTTCGCACACTGCTTGTTCCGAACGTCTCGCTCAGTCGCCCTCTCCCTCTTCCTCGACAAGGTGGGTAGTCCACGACTCTCTGCGTGTCCAAGTCACAGTGCCACTCGTTCCATAGCTTCTCCCCTCCTCGTTTGAGTCTGCAACATCATCCCACCATGGCACCCGTCACTCTGGCAGACTGGCCCGCCGCGGAGCCCATCCTGCGTCTCCCGCACCCATACCACACGGCCTACTTCCCCTCTACCTCCAGCAAAGCGACCTCGTCGTCGTCCAAGCTCTTCCAGCTGGCGGCCCAGTCCACAGGCGACAACCCCAAAGCCCAAACCCCCGCCGAGCCTCTGCACAACGCCAGCCTCTACTTCAGCGAGCCCGAGGACCTCAAGTCCAGCGAGCGCCCGCCCGAGTCCAACAACACCCCGTGGGCGCGCGCCCGCCGCTCCCCCTCCTCCACTCTCGCCTGGGACAGCCCAGACACCCCGACCCTCGCGCAAGCCTGGCTCATCGTCTACGTTCTCTTCACCATCCGCCCCGAAGAAGAATTTATCCGCCTCGCGCTTGATGGCCCCGCCAGCGACGGCCTCGCCGCCCAGCTCCGCGCCTGCATGCTCGCCATCAACCACCCGCTTGGCAACAGCCACAACCTCGGCACGCCTGACGAGCTCGTGCTCCTGCGCGCGGCCTTCTGGCAGGGCGCGGGCGCGCCCTTTGGCGCGCGCTCCGTCTGGGTGCCCGCAGATGGCCCTGGCGCCACGTACCACTCCCAGGCGGCGCCGCCGCTCACCCACGTGCTGACCGACAACCCGGCCGGCGGCGCGCTGACATGGCACCCGCGGCGCGCGCCCAAGCCGCGGCCGGGCAGCACGCTGTATAGCCGGTGGATCCCGCACCTGCGCGAGGAGTTCAGCATGGTGGCGCTGGACTACACCAACGCCGAGCACCTGGGCTTGTTCCACGCGTGGCAGAATGACCCCCGCGTGTCGGCGGGCTGGAATGAGACGGGAACGCTGGCGGAGCACCGCGAGTACTTGCGCAAGATGCACGAGGACCCGCATCAGTTTGCTGTGTTGGCCGCTTTTGACGGGGTGTTCTTCGCGTATTTCGAGATTTACTGGGCGCGGGAGGATCGTCTAGGCGCGTATTATCATAGCTTGGACTTTGACCGTGGTCGTCACTCGCTGGTGGGCGATGTGAGGTACCGTGGGTCGCATCGTGTTGGTGCGTGGTGGAGCAGTCTGATGCACTACTTGTTCCTGGACGACCCGCGCACAATGCAGGTGGTGGGCGAGCCAAAGTTCACGAACTCGACTGTGCTGGCGTATGACTTGGTGCATGGGTTCAGCGTGGACAAGTTCGTGGACTTGCCGCACAAGAGGAGCGCGTTCATGAGGTGCTCGCGCGAGAGGTTCTTCCAGATCTGCCCGCTGGCTGAGGATGTAAAAAATGGGAGGCAGAAGGTTGTGGGAGGCACGTTGGTCGGGCTTGTGCCGAAACTCTAAACTCTGTGGGAGCAGACCCTATCACATAATCTTTGTACATCCTATTTCGCTCTAGAAGCTGTCTATACTCAATTTTCATCCACGTTGCACTCAAAATATCACTGAAGTTTGTTCCCAAAACAAGTCAAAAAACGCCGACCATGCACAATCCGTCACTTAAGATGCCCACGGCTCAACCGTCGAGAGGGCCGCCATGAGGCACGCCAGCCTGCTCGCCCAGCTTCATATAGTTCCAGCAGACTAGAGCACAATGTTAGCCAAATACTCTCTCTTCGACAAGATGCGACAGGCCGGCAACTTACTGTCAAACCCAAGGTCGTTTCCAAAGAAGGCCTTCATCACATCCGTCCCCGACAGCACTCCCTGTGCAGGGCCATACGAAACCGCCTTCTTGCCCACCGCCAGCCCAATCATTGGCGGCACCTCGGTCATCTCGTGCAACTCTGGCGCAACACCCGTCATCTTCTCCAGCACAAGCTCGTGGATGTTGTGCGCTACAAAGAAACCCATGTGCATCGCGCCACCGCACCGCTTGATCCCCGACCAGCGAATAACATCCCCAATGGCAAAGTGCGCTTCCGCATTGGCCACCTCGGCGGGAAACATCAGATTCGGCCTCACCAGCACAAAGCCCTCCTTGTCCCGCGCCGCCTCGGGCAAGAACTCGGTGCTCGGCACACTCGCCGACACCGCCTTGATGACCACACTCGCATCCATCCCCTCGCCGTCCTCAAACTTGACCTTCTGCACCACCCGTCCCTCGGCATCGGTGCTCTCCGTCGTCTCGGCGAGCCGCTTGCCCATCTTAACCTCGACGCCCGCCTCGAGCAGCAGCTCCATCGCGCGGTCCTTGCACTCGTCCGGCAGCGGCTCGCTGCTCAGCAGCCTCTCACGACTGTGCACGAGCGTGACGCGCGCGTCGGGCTGCACGAGCTTCAGCTCGGCGGCCATCTCAATGCCGACGGCGCCGCCACCCACGACCACCACGCCGTGGGGCGCGGAAGTCACGGCGGAGATGTGCGCGCCGGCTTCGGCGAGGTAGGCCTTTTTGTGGAGGGCTTGGGGGACCACGGGCCAGGCCCGACGGAGGCCGGTGGCGGCGACGAGGTAGTCGTAGGCGATGGTGCGGGGCGCCTGGCTGGCGGTGTCGAGGATGGTGGCGGTTTTGGTGGTGCAGTCGACGGCGGTGGCTTTGCCATGGAGGATGGTGATTTTGGGGGTTTGGAGGGCCGGGACGTCGCTGTATTTCACCCAGGCTTTGGAGGCGAAGGCGGCGTCGGCGAGGGCGAGAGGAGAGCCGATGAGATGGTCTGTGGTGAGGAAGAATGGCGTTAGGTTTATACAGGGTCTTTTCTTGTCTTTTTCCATTTTTTATTTTATTTTTTTTATGAGACGTGAGACGAGTTTAGGCGTAGGAAGCGTGCCCAATGCTCATGAAGCACATCATGCTGCCCCGAAGTATTGTTGCGGCGGCCTCCAGAGCACACATCGTGGATAGCCTCTTGAACGAGGTGAGAGTTGAATACATACAGAAGCCATCACGCTCATCGACAACAGTCACCTCAATAGGTATTTTCCCATCATGGCCAGGCACAACGCCACTGCCTTGTCTCGCGGCGCGCGCCTCTGACAGATCGACCAGATTGAGAGCCGCAGACAGACCCGCGTAGCAGCCGCCGAGAATGAGCACCTTGAAGGGCCCGGTGGCCGAGGCAGAGTCAAACTGAGAGCCCATGGCGAGATGTGCGAATGGATCGTGTGAGTGAGGCGTAGTTTAGTAGTAACGAATGAGTCCAGTGAATATTGAACGCAACGGCGTGGGTGAGGAGGTGAAAGTGAAATATGAACGGGGAAACAAACATGGCAGTCACTTCCGACGGTGCCCCGGTGAGGGTGGCATAGTTGTGTGGAAGCTTGACTTCGTTTTATGCATATAGGAATACACAAGATGGTCTCATTACGTGCGCACGGCACTGGTGAATACCGGTCATGGAACAAAGCATCCACACATTCTTCCCTGGACACCACTCGAGCGCCTATCGGATTTTGACGGACAGGGCCCCCTTGTGTATACATGTCCCTGAGCATGGGCTATCTTGGCTATCATTCCCGCTATCAGATTGATCTAATCAGATCCTACCCACACGCTGAGTTGTGAAAGATGGGCCTCGGCTTGCGTACGCATACAAGGATCGTGACCTGGACGGGAAAAGGGGAGGACCATCTACGTAGCTGTCTATACGAATACAAGACAAATGATAATACTGTTGATGCTGATCGGCTTGGCATATTCATCACTTCAGCTGCCTCGCCAGTGAATGTCCTTAATACTGTCCTGTTTCCTCCGGCTTGCGGACCGGACTCGGGTCATATGCATGCTTGAAGTTGGACCACTACCTATGCAAGTCCGTATTATGTTCATCCAAACATCAAAGGACCGACTATTGTTCGAGATCGTACATTCCAAGAAACAATCAATATCGCCTCAGCCCAAGGCTTCTGTTATCTGCATACCAAGCTGCTGGGGACAAGGGACGTGTTGAGACGAGTTCGAATATAAAAAGCGGGACGCGGTCTGCAACTTGCACTACACAAGTCCTACGATGAATTAACCGACTTGGAGGTACACTGAGCTGGCACTGGTGCCAATGTTGCAAATTGCAGCATGTAGCTCGAGCTTGTCAGACACATCAAGTCGGCCTTCCAGACTCAACACCGGCACAGATGACGAGTCCAGACAGGAATAGTGACGAGATGCGCAGAAACTTACACGCCCATGTAGCATAGACGGTGAGCACTGCACAACTGCGTAGCAACGTGTCGCTCGACATGGTACTTGAGATCACATCTTCAGACCGCAACTTCTGCCAAGATGATGCCGTTGGTGCGGAAAGAGAATTGTGGCTGTATTTCAGACATCTTTCTCGAGCTCGTGACCTGTGTCCGTTGAGCCTACTACAGTCGAGTTTCCGCCCGAAAAGATGGACGGTGGACTGGCCTTTCTCTGTCTATCGCATGTCCGCAGGACCATCAGCCCCGCGGCTTCTTCTCTTTCGACGCCGCCTTCTCTTTGCGCATGCTACTCGGTCCCACCGTCTTCTTGTCCTCCTTGGTCGCTGGCACCGTCCTCTGCTTGGCGGCAAGCATCCTGATCAGAGACTGCATGGGGTCCACTTCACTGCCCGCCTGCTTCTTCACTTCCTTGACGGCCGAGCTTGAGCTTTCGCCCTCGGTCTGGCTTGGCTGCCGAAGCTGCTGCTGCATTCGTTGCCGCGCTTGTTCCAAGGCTGCCGGAAGTTTCTCGTCTTGTTGCCACAACCATTGCTGCTGCTGGATCTTTGGTTGCAGATCGATCAGTTGCCTGTGCAACGATTCCAGTCGGGCCTGCATTTCGCCATTGGTATGGAACGACTGCCGAAGCTGATGCTGCATTAGTTGCCGCTCTCGATCAATGGTTGCTAGTTGTTCCTCGTGTTGTTGCCACAACAATCGCTGCCGCTGAACCTCTTGTTGCAGACGCTTTATTTGCCCGTGCAACGATTCTAGTCGGTCTTGCTCAGGGGACTGCTGCGCTTGGTGGTCAAACTCAATGTCTTGCTGGGTCTGGGCTTGCTGTGGGGCAATGCTTTCTGCTTGATATGTTGCGCGCCCTTTGCCTTTGTCGAGGTGGAGGTTGGCCATGTCCTCTTGAAGCTGCACCTGGTCTTTGTTGGGACCATCCTCGCGGGCCCCCTGAGTATCAAGAGAAATAGGTGGTTGGGGCGCCATCGTGTTGAATGTTGGATGAAGAGATGTGAAAAGTGCTCTTTGTGATGCCAAGAGGCTGTGTTTTGATGGGGTTGAATCGGCCGAAACTTGATGCCACTGCTAATTGCAAGAGGAATGAACAAATTGATGAGTTCAAGATGAGGATTGACTACGGAACAACACGCGTCTACTGATATGTAAAATTAATGGAATCGCATGGACGACGCCTGTACGCATCGGGCCCTTTACCACATCTTAGGGCCCAAAGTCCTGCGCTATGAACTTCATACTTTTTCTCGACATGTGAGCCGGACCTTTACTGCGTAGGCCTCGTATTTTGCTGGTGCTGTTTAAAGACCATTTTTTGTCCATCCCAAAAGCCCCTGATCAGCCAGTGTGAGCAAAGGTGTGCCAAAGGGGTTGCCCAATTCGACCTCGATGGCGAGATGCACAGCCAGGAAGACGGTAAACCAGCCTAGATGATCTCCATAGCACGAGATTCGCACTGGTCGAAGAAGGTAGGAGCCACGTATCCGAAGCTTCCCACCCTCAAGTACTTTCCCTCCGCGCGATGCGACGGATGCACAACCAAGCCAAAAGCCTCTCCTCGTCGACGAGACGCACTTCCGCCATCGCCAGTCGGTGCCGTACTTAGCGTTCCAATCAGAACAAGCAACAGCGGGCCCAGATCTTCCTCGGACGTCTGTACTGCCCAGTCGAAAATCACAGAGCACTGCACGGTCTCACTCAGATGGAACCGATGGATGGGGTTGACCAGAGACTTTGGCCCGTGAGATACAGATCGAGTGCCGTCGGCATGTAGGAGCGAAGGGTGCTCGCACTGGCGTAAACTGAATACCTGCGTTGTGAGGTACAGCGACGCACTTGCGATCTGGCCGTAGGGGTCGGCAGACTTCGGCTGCACCTGGACGTCGATTGTGTCGTACGCGGCCTGGACGAACCATGCGCCAGGTAGGCGCTCGTGAGGCCGGCTCCGAAGCCCGCGGCCGATGAAACCCGTGCCACCGCCGGACCAGACGCCATATATGTGTCCTCGACCGACCCAGCTCCAGGAGGGGCATATGTAGGAGGTGGAAGAGGTCATGTGATTATCCAACGCGTCCAACAGGAGATGGAGAGAGCGGATGGGTGGTCTCAACCAGCTCCAGAAAAGGCCGTACACCAGATCGGACCTCCACAAACCAGCGACGTATTCGATCTTGCTGGGATCAGCGCAAGTGTTGCGCAGAGTCGACGCGAAGCGTTGAGCGAGCCCTGAGAGCGCTGGCAGCCAGTCGGCCGAGTTGGTCACCTGTCGGCGCGAGTAGGAGGGCACTACCTCCGAGTACCAAGCCTCGTATATATCTCTTGAGCTTTGGGGTCCATCATCGGCGAGAGACAGCTCTGACAAGCTAGCCGCTAGGCTAAGAGAGCTGGACTCTGGGTGATCACAGCTAAAGTGCATGCCGAGGCGCGTGAAGTAAATCCGCCGCGAGGACAGCGCTTCCTCCTGAAAAGTCCACGCCCGACGACCCCATTGGGACGTGATACGACACTGCTCTGCAAGCTTCCTCCCGTCAGGAAGGCTGGAGCTGCACATCCAGCCCTGCATCGTATACCAGCCTCCGCCCTTACACAGCGCCACGACCCGGGGCCAGTCCCGTGCCAGATAGCCTTCTCGGCACGAGGCGCTGGTCAGGGAGCATACTGTTACGTATGAGTGGCCATAGATCTTGTGCATGAGCGATGATTCCCTCGTCCAGTCGTCCATATCGCCTTGCTGGATACACAGCGCATCGATCCAGACAAAAGAGATTTCGAGAGCGCGTGCTAGCGCGATGGTGTCTCGCTGTGTCTCGCTCGTGGTGTCGAGGCTGAAGCCAGCATGTAGCGTTGGAGCTGACGCATGTGTGAGTTTGAGCTGGTTGCCCTCGCCCCAACAATAGCTCAGTGTCAGGTAGCGGGTGTCCGTTGGTTTGGGGCCAGATTGCGGCAACGTCGAGCTCTGAACCACCTTCGGCTGGGCGCCGCGGACATCGACCAGACGTTCCGGGAGGAAAGATGACGCCAGAGTCTGGGAGGAGTGATCGCAGCTGGTCGCGCATCTCGCAAGATGAGCCTTCATGAGCGTAACCTGTCCTGGGCTCAAAGCGTGGTCCGTCGCTGCGGGCGGGCTCGGTGCTGATGTTTGATTCTCCAAGCCATTTCGTACCTTGGTGTCTACTGGCTTTTCGTCCCGTAGCGTTGTGCCAGATGGAGATGAGCCGAGAGAGGTTGTGAGTGGGTAGCAGACATAGCCTGCCCGCCACTGTCTCCCTATCAAACCTAGACGCAAGGCTCAGCGTCTGGATCCCACTCAGCTTCCGCATGCCGTACCAGGTTGCAGCCACACTCATGACATACCAGGATTCAGGGGGAAGTACAAGGACCCGATGAGCAACTGCTCATCCGCTTCGCGCTGGCTGTCCATGAAGTTGTCCCGGAACCAGAACTCGGTACTCATCACAAACGGTGGCTGCTGCATTCTCATGACCTGCTCCTCGAGGGAGATTTGATCTCGTACCATGGCCGTGACATCACTTGACCTCATGGTCCCCAAGAGGAACGTATAGAATCCACATGTGCCATCGTGACTGTCATGGGGGTCGAATGTGTGAGAGGCCGTGTATGTGAACTCGTATTTGCCTACGGGCGTATAGCCTTCTGAAATGCCATTGTTCCCGGGCAAGCGGAGAGCATCGCGGCAGGTGGTGCATAATGGAGTGATGTAGTCCTCTGAGAGGCTCATCGTCGTGGTGATTGATGCCTCATGGAGTCGCGAAAGGTTCCAGAAGAGCTGTCTGGATCTGGGATTCAATGCTCCGACGCCATTATTAATACAATTTCAGACTAGCCGAATTCGGTAATATTGCGGACTTTCTCTGTGCGCGTCCAGCCAAAAGAGCTTCCTAGTCTTCAGGACACAGCACATGGTAATAAGTTCTCCTAGTGAGGTCTCGTGTGTTTGCGTTGGATTACTGGGCCTCGGTTTGAGGAGAGCCTGCTGCGTGCCTACCTTCTTTATAAAAGAAAACTCGGACATTGTAGCCAGGTGACGCTGACGCCACCGCTCCCTCAGAAGTCTGATCAAAGAGCTAAGGCATAGATAGGAAAGGCACAGCAAGTCTTCTTATATGTGACCAAAGCACACCGATGGAACACATGTAGACACCTAGTCGCTTCGACATTTGACCATCTAGACATGTTAGTTTCGAACATCTCTCACAATCGCCGCCAATTGAGATCATCTGGTTGTCGAAATCTACAGTACTCCGGAGAGCTTGTTCTGAATCACGGCTGTACGGACTCGTCTTTGATACGTCCCGTCACCTCAACCATCGCCCAAATTCCTCCACCGGTAATATCACTGCCCCGCTACTATGCCGTCGATAAACGACCTGGTTTCGAGGAGGGCGTATTTAGCCGCACAGATAAACGCCATAGACGATACGCCTTTATATAAGCATGGGCGCGCCGAAGCAATGCAGACAGTGGCGTGAGAGTACTTTCAAGTCGAGAAGGACTTGTGGACGGCCTTGGCAGACGCCAAAGCCAAAAATCCTGAGGCACCAGCGCCCGCCACCATCGATGCTGAATTGGCATTAGAACACAAAGCGTCCTCCGACAACAAGTCGACCTCGGAAACAGCACCCACAGATGTCGCGGATGAGCCATCCAGCACAGAACGCCGAAAGGTCTCTTTCATTGTTCCAGAGCCTTCGGAAGGAGGCCAGAAGGGCAAAGCTAAGCATGCCCCGGGAAGAGACATGGTCAAGAAGTTCAAGAAATCACACCCTGGGGCTAGTGTGTGGGAATATTCTGAACACCTCGAGTATCTCCGCAGAGTTGGGGAGTACTCGACCCCCTGCAGCTCTGAATCCAGTTCACGCAGCAGTAGTCCTGGCAGTGGAGGTTCTGATTCCAATTCGCGTCCACGCCTTGGTAGTCCAGCGGAGAGTTCACGCCCGGAAAGTTCGGACGAAATCGAGCATCTCGACATTTCGGATGTTGCGGACTTGACGGAGGCAGAATAGCCAGTGAGAGTCTCGAGAGTCACTACGCAGTCCCGAGACGTTGCTGAAGTAATATAAAGCTGTTGTATCACAAAGGCCAGGCTTATTGGTTGGTGATGAGTACTTCAGTCGGTATCTTATTCAGTAGTACCTCCTAGCGGCAATATCCATTACAGCAAGGCTTGTTTGTCGAACGAATGGACGGTACAAAAGGACCTGATACGCATGGCGAAATCTCAGTGCCGCATGGAGACTGTATGGACGCCTCCTACACTGTGACTAAATTGACACTGTAGATGCCCAGGTGGGGGTACTTTGATTGCAAGACACGGATGCTGACTCGTGTATTACTCGCTTCATAATGCTTCGTAAAAGCCAATACTCTTAGCTGCACACAATTTTTTTTTAAAAAGAAAATTCAGTTTCATTACTCTTATGCAGCCTTTCGGCTATGGAGAGGCAGCTATCTAGCTACAGAAATAATAAATACAGGGATTTAAGCGACCCATAGCCGAATCTTTCAGCCAATCACAACCTATAATCCTTATACAAATTCAATTTTAAGAACTTAGCTGCACTCAAGTATCTGTCTCCACTTTTTTGTGCCAGCTTTCCCAACCTGTACGTTTTTTCGTCGCAAAAGTAAACTTTATTATTTACAAGTATATAAAGTCAAATAAATGCTAAAGATAGCTTAAAAGATTTAAACTTTAAAGATATAATTTATTTATTAATATAATATTTATAATTTCTTTAAACATTAATTTAAAGGTAATAATAAGTTAAATAAACGGCTCAAGGTTCGTATTTAACGTCTAACAAAGTCCATAAGATTTGAATCCTACTTTCCAAATTATTTTATTTTAACTTTTTACACATTTTTTACATTAACTGTTAATCAAATTTACAAGTTAACTTTAAAATCTTATTCGCAGAAACTTTAGCTTATAATATAGCCTTTATCTAGCTTTATATATTTATAAATAGTAAAGTCTACTTTTGAAACCCCAAAAAAATATTAGTCGGGAAAGTTGGTATAAAATAATAAAGATAAATACTTAATTGCAGCTAAGAGTATCTTTATCTCCGTACTGGCTAGCTGTTATGACCCAGGACCAACTGCAGGTCATGGAACAGGCCAGCTCTCGGCTGCGCCCAGAAAAGCCTGACGTCCAACACATCAGGCGGGGAACATTTCTTATGTGAACAGCCCAGGGTTAGGGTTAACGCACGGACGCATGGGATATGTTGGATATGTGGCTATCCAAGCTATCCAGTACTGAAGATGGTATGAAGGCAATAGGATATAAGGACACGGTCAGCACCGGATAGATAGCATTTCCTTCATAGTGTTATGACCCAAGGGACCAACAGCAGATCAAGGAACAGGCCAGCGGTCAGCTGCGCCATTAGGAGCTTGATATCCAACACATCAAGCGGGGAAT